>JAVTVY010013537.1:0-53441 GCA_036873755.1 Hanleya hanleyi
GAATCAAGCTAAAACTGTGCTAAGTAACTATACTGAGGTAGATTTACTTTTAGGTTTCACAAACGGTTTCGATATTTGGCACTCGAGAAAATGCGCCTTTACTGTCTCGCGTAATCGTTCATCTGCTATGCAAAACCCTGCTATCGTAGAAGCTAAATTAGACAAAGAGTTGTTGAAAAGTCGAGTTGCTGGTCCCTTCTAAACTCTTCCTTT
Organism: Hanleya hanleyi; assembly: GCA_036873755.1. Classification (NCBI taxonomy): domain Eukaryota; kingdom Metazoa; phylum Mollusca; class Polyplacophora; order Lepidopleurida; family Hanleyidae; genus Hanleya; species Hanleya hanleyi. The sequence continues at coordinate 214 of JAVTVY010013537.1, forward strand.
TGACAATAAGATTTGCTAAAAATTAGGCTTAGTCCCCAGAAAGAAACCTAATACTTTTAGGGGCTCTTGTTGGCCGAACTTTCTAAGGCACATCGCTGGTGATCGAAAGCCTCACACCGCTGAACCGGCACGGTTTCGAGCCTCGCTGTTGCATGTGTGAAGGTTTGCCAGTTACTTGTCGACGGGCCGGAGGTGATTCTCTTCCAGTATTCCAGCTTCCTCCATCATTAAAAGTGGCTGTCACCATATGAGTGAAATAACCTCGAGTGTGACATTAAAACAAATCCCCCTAATACGTTTAGGGTGTTACACGATTTATCTTACCCTGGAAAATCTGCCTTGTCTATTAACGGTGCGATTCAACAGGACCTGATGTTGAATACGTAGACATTAGATATCGCGATTGCACTAGTTCAAAAACATGGTCACTAAAGCTTGATGGCAAAAATCTATTTAGATGATGCCTTCCGTATTTATGTATCGGTACCTCTCGATGGGATGCTCTACATCCTGTAGGATATTAAAGAGCTCAAGTCATCTCTGCAATCGGTTATGGCTACAAAATTCGGCATATCAGAGGTCATCCACATACTGGACGACTTTATGTTCGTCGGTGCAAATGGCGCTAGCCAAACTTTCACTTACTTGTGTGAGTAGTTGGGCATTCCAATCAAACACCTACTACCCATCAACTACTATGGTTATGCATGAGATTCAACTGGACTCCAGAATTATGAAAGCATCATTTCCAGAAGACAAAATTCATAAACTGAAAAGCATGCAGGGTGAATTCTCGCGCCGCAAAAAAAGGTAACACTTGTGGAACTCTCATTGGCTCGCACAATTTTGCCTGTAAAGTCGTCGTGCCCGGCAGAGCATTTCTCCGCTGCCTGATAGAATTTAACAAAAGTTGTATCAGAGGCTCACCATCACATTCGCTTGAATAAAGCTAAAGCCTATGTTAATACCTGGCTTGTATTCCTGGAGTCTTTCAACGGAAAATTAATTTTCTTTCTCCAAATTGGGTATCAAATTTCGACGCTGCTGGTAACTTGGGTTTGGCGGCTGTTTTCGAATCCTCGTGGATAAACCAAGAATGACCAGCACATCTTGCCCATATCACGGTCAAGCAATGCTTGCCGTGGATATTTGGGGCCATAAACTGGCAAATCATAACTTCTCTTTCTTTGTGATAATATGGCCGTGGTTGAAGTAATCAATCACCAGTCTTTCATTGCTGATGAAATTATTGCGTCAGTTAGTAATTGTCTGCCTTCGAAATGACATTCTGTTCAGATCAAAACATATTTCAGAACAATCTTATTCCTGACAAACTCTCGCGGTTACCATTTCAGGAAGCGCTGTCTATAGCTCCTTGGCTCAATCGCTCGTCGAAACCCAATATCCTGTCTGTTGTTCTTCTGACGGCGTCCCTTGCTGAATCTTCCTTGAAAGTATTAAAGCGCGCATGACAAGTATATAGAGATTTTCTCAATAACACTGGTTAGTGTGCCAGTAAGATATTCCTCATCTCATCCTCACAGTTGGTTTCCTTCAAAGCATTCTTGCATCCTCCACAGCTTATACATTCGTATCGGCTATCAGTTATGCGCACAATTTGGCTGCAGTACACGATCCTGCACAGTTATTTCTTGCCAAAAAAGCTACTTACGGGCATGTCAAAATTACACGGCCGGATACCAGATTGCCCATAACTAAGGATATACTCCATAAGATATGTTATGCTATACCCCACATTGTATCCATGTAATTCTTTTACGAGCAATGATCTTGGTAGCATTTCATGCATTCTTACGCATTAGTGAACTGAGAGATCGTTCAGAACAAGACTGCAATAGCAATGTTCTTTAATACAACGATGTCTCTTTCTCCGATCATTCTGGCCCGTTACAAAGCATGCACATTATTATCCGCAACTTCAAACATAACATATCCCATAAACCAGTTCATTTGTTGATAATGATAATATTAGATATTGTCCTGTTCAAGCAATCCGTGCTTATTTTCGGTTACATATTTCACATCCGAGGCCGGGCCCCTGTTCCAATTTCCAGAGGATGCGCCCGTTTCAGCTGCCTATTTATCAGCTCATGTAAAAAACGGAATATCTTTAATCGACATTGATCCTCTTTAATAGGCCATAGTTTTCGCATTGGCGCCGCCACTTCATCTTCAGCAGCAGGAATCCCGAATAACATATTCAAAAATGTGTAGATGGAAGTCTAACGCTATATAAGTATGACACATTTCACTTGGTAGCTATGCATTGTCCAGTCACGGGTTTCGTTGTATGGTAGCCCCAACAAATTTATTGCATAAATAAGGATCTGGTCCAACTTGACCCAGTTTGGCAAAGGTTTGTCAGGGGCTGCCGTGCCATTTGAGTCAGTCATATATGATTATTTTTCAATATTTACTGTATACTTAACACCAAGAAAATAATTAAGAAAAAATAATTCAAAATTTCGAATCGAAAATTCGTCAAAAATTGACCATAGTTTGGTTCTGACGTAGCTGTAACGTCATTATGGCGGCCATCTTGGATTATTTTGTTTTTCTCGCTAGACCTTTGCCAAAACTATTAGTGTGGAAATTTTCAGACTCTTATCCCAGAGGATGGCGAATATATGATGTTTTGAAAATCGTTGGGATAAAAATTGACATTTATAGGCCAAAAATGCCCCCGGGCCCCTAATGGGTCACATAGTGCCTCCTGGGCCTCGAAATCGGGGGCACCCCTTCTGATATTGTTCGCGGTACCTCTGACGACACGTGTGCCAAATTTGGTGCTTTATTCCACTCTGTCACGATAAAGTGAAAATCTGGCCTTAAGCCACCGGACTAAATGAAGAAGTGACACTGAGAATATATAGCAAAAAGATCTCATTCATAAGTTGGTCCAATTTAGGTTTGCATGATGTTGCTAGCTAGTATTATTGAGAAGTTGACATATAAGATGATAATATAATAGGTTTAAAAATTAACGTGGTCGAATTACTGTTTGAAATCAATATATGTTTCAGTCCAAAGACTGTAACGCTAAAAATGTATTCATGTTTGTGGAAAACACAAGAATCTTAGAAAGCCCCAAATCCACAGGTCACATTTTTCACACACTAAAAGTGATTTTTGAATATGGATTACACAGACATCAGGTCCTCACGGCTATCAAACTCTTTGATATCTTCTGTGTCTGAAAGTTTGGTAATTTCCTCATACTTAGTTCTATATTTCAAAGCAAAAATTGTGTCCCGTCCTATCTGCCTCCATGTTATCTGACCCCCAGTTGAATTTCCGCTGGAGGCTAACAGATCAGCCAAATCTTTTGTTCTCTGTGAGACCCGTGTTACTCTATGTGAGAAATTTGTCGGGACTGACATGCAAACTGAATGTAGAGGCAGTACGGAACCAGACACAGTTCAACAAAACAGTACTCAACCACGGGAACTCACTGGAATTTAGGAAAGAAGCGACTGAATATTTGTAACTCCACCGTTACATATTTAATGTTGAGATTTCTATTCCAGGAAAACATACACACAGCCTAACAATTAATTCGTATTGTACTTTACAAATGGCGTACCGAAAAACACATGCAAGTCTGAGCTATTGTATCGGAATGGAGGTAGGGCAAGGAGAACAGGTCGGCCAGATCCCTTACACGAATACGTCTCAGGTGTTTGGCCTCAGTTTAGCGGTGAAATCCCAGTTGAATCCTGATTGGGATATCTTGATAAGAACTAGGAAATCCATTGGATTTTACCAATAGAAGATAACAGTCTTCCTGCCATCATTGGAACGATGAACCCTGCTGTTGTTGTTTGTGTTTAAATCCACTCGTAAACCAATCCGACTTTTGGATAGGGACGTATGCAATACATTCTTTATTACCCTCAGAACTACAAACGTTAAAACGAGGGCAAATATATAGGATAATTTAAATAAACATCTTTACAACAAATGAAATTATAGGCATATTAAAGACAAAGATATGAAGATGATAATATCCCTAATTATTCGCGAAATGGTGATCAGATTTGAAACTCCATGAATATGCCACTTTCGAATTATTATTCAGGTCAATTCTGAAAAACTGACTTGTTTGAATTATTTGTAGTAAGAGTAACTTGACGCGAGAGCCAAAATGGCAGACAGTTTTTTCATCTTGGATGGTACTAGTATATTAATCGCCTTTGCATTTCTCATAGTTTAAATCGAAGATGTTTTTAACCCTCATATTAGATAGTAAATCAGCTTTAATTGTTTGGCTGACAACGACAGGTCTACTTTCATCGGACGGCCGACATAATACTTGAATAGTTGTTTTATCCGACTAATCTGGATGTAGTTTTACCTAACCTGGTGCCGCCCATGAGGCATATACTAGACAATATGAGAGATATACACAATCTTAAATAAGAAAAACAATATGTGTACTTTCCATATTTCTTTATTGTTCTTTCGAAGAGAATATTGTGGAAAAGCCTTTCAAACTGTATGAGCCGCCCAAAAATATAGCACCTGTCGCTATTTCAAGACCCATATTAGGGCCAACTTGGAGAGTATACAATCTCCTAGCCTCGCCCAATCTAGGTAAACCAAGATGGTAAATCAGGGGAATACCATCTATAGACGTAACGCTATGATAACTTCGTGCGAAATGTTCGCCGATATCATGCGAGATCCCATAATAAGCCAATCACGACCATTTCTGACTTTTCTCTCTGACAATGACTGACGTTTACTTCACGGAGATCAACATCTTCGCGCGGCACAATCTTTTGATATTTTCTACCCCCTAACAAAGCCAGACTTTTCGGCGGGAGTAAACTTTTTGATCTTCACGGACACTGTCTGGAAATGATGCCATATTTGAATACTGTTTCCCTATAATGTTTATATATTAGTCCACGCGCTACCGTGTGTAATTATTGTGGGCGTGATTTCAACAAGCTAGCCACCTGATTGGTTAACAATAGTAGTTTCAGATTCGCATGGGTATATTACCAATATACGAGTTGTCACAGCATTTCCATCATAGCTCTCTAGATTTGTATCTAATACCGCTTATGCCGGTGCTAGGGGCCGTGGGGTCATGTCATCCAAGTTGCCACATGAACAGGTACAATAAAAGCGTACCTGAGATACAACACATATCACGAATCGTTAGATTCTTGGTATGTGCTTTAGAATAGGTTAACCCTGGGACGAGTTTAATATTCGTCCCAGGTTAACCAGAAGACTATACTGTGAAGTCATGTGGCTCTGTCAGTATGTCGGCTCCTCTTCCCACTTTCCTTATATTCGTTGATGTTCTTAGACTGTGAGTAATACTACTTCAGTCTAATTATATTGTATCATTCCCTGTTGTTTCTCTCCGTTTACAAATTACAGCAGACGCCCATATACTCTACGTGCTTCTTACTAACATTTTTCACTTACTTTGGGTGACACGAACTCCGCGACGAAATCAGAGTGTTTGAATTTGCTTCGCGGATATATTGAAAATGCTCGGCTTACGTTTTATTAGGATGGAGAAAATAACCATAATATTGGATTTGGACAACACTGAACGTAAATTTTGAATCAAAATTTAAGGACAAATTAAAAAACTGATTGTTGCGATAACATGGGTTTCGGAATTGCCACAACTTCCCCGAAAGAAAGATAATCCATATATTACGTTTTGGGGGGGCCATGATGTATCCTGGGTCATTGTTGAGTTTAGTGCTCTCATCAGAACTTAATAGGGGACAAATAGAGACCAGGTATAGATGTGAGGTGACTTTAGGGGTTAGATTTACAGTTAGCATATTGTTATAGGTTTGAATTCGACAGCCGTCAGAAGGACTAGGCTTTGGTAATTTTTTCATAGATATTTAGATTAGGTTCTAATTAGATTTTTTCATCGGGTTAGGAGTTGTGCTCAAAACCCGACAATGACCCAGTAAGGTAATAGCAAAAAAAATCTTTCCGTAATATGATCATTTTATTGTGGTTTGTACATGGTCACATCAACTTGATTGACAAGTCCATGGTGGTATTGGGGATTGGTAACAAATCAATAGTTGTGGCAAGTTCGAGAACTTCGAGATTGCAATACACCTAATCAAATGACCTGTTCGGACGATGAAAACACGAGTATAGTGTGACTAACGTCACAGGACCGACGAGGTAGGGTGAGATGATTTGGGGGTCAAAGCTTAATGTTACAGGTCATCTAGATGACTTGGAGGTCCAAGCGTAATGTTATACTTCACCTAAGTAGGTCAAATTTTCATCAAAATTAGGTCAGCTCAGAACTTGCTGGTAACAATCCCTTAATGCACGTTCATGCCAAAAAGATTGATGTCCCAACTTGCCGATCAATATTCCGCAATGCCTGGATCATGATCGTCCTTTATTTCTGTCAGATCGACGTTAATTATTCAGCCGTCATCCACAAAATGCTCGTTTTTGTTGGGACTTGGTATCAAATCTAAATGCCGTACCTTAAATCCCTAGTAATTCACGATTCAAATTTAACTCAAAAATGGACATTTTGCCCTGCCGTGATTATTCTCTGGCATGAAAAAAACAAAAGCCTTGTGTTTTCAAGATACTCATTGAACAAATAATTGAACACACCCCTTCATCGTGGAGTTCCTGTCGCCAAGAGCACCAGTTCGGTGTATGCAAATTCTGTGAAAGTGCAGACTGTTTTTTTTTTATTTCTCGTGGTCTGATCTGACTTGATTTGATAAATTTGGTAATACTATAAGTTATCCTGTCCCCTGTCAGTTTGATCCTGTTTCCCGGGGAAAATGCCACATGCACTCGCGGTCGTGTGGCATTTGCCAGAAAACAAGATAAAATTCTAGATGTATAAAATCATTAAGGACAGGATAATGAATTTATTTATACGGGCAGCTTTATAAACTCAGGCGAAGTAAAGTGGGTCTAAAACTTGATGATAATCGGTTGGAGACACGTCAAATATTTTAAAATATTTGGAATCTACTTTATAGATTTGGTCATATTTCATAGAAATTTATATTAAACATATATTTATATAATATATATATATAAAAATAATGATAATAACAATAATAATTTAACAAATTAATCATAATAATTATTATTAAATATAATAAAAAATTTATATTCAATAATTCATAGAAATATGACAAAAAATCTTGACTTTTGCTGGAAATGATAAACAAAACACCGTACAGTGCTAGAGCGCTAATGCTATTCAAAGAATAGTTAGCCTCCCAACAGCTTCGTTATTTTTACCTGCGGCACGCAGGTCTACGAGAGGCTCGCGTTGTTGTTGTTCTTGTTCTTGTTCTTGTTCTTGTGACTTTTTGAAATGCGCATGCGCTAAGAGAGTGTGATCTCTGCCACACTTTTCTTTTCAACCTCCGATCTCACATGACAACACTCTCTTCAAGCGCGTTTGAATTCATTTGCAATTATATTCGGTGGAATGAATTATTGCTTCGTTAATTATTATATATGAGAATAGTGTGAATAACGTCGAAGGACCTACGAAGTAGGGTAGGCATTAGGACTCCGAACCGACACGCACTGAACTCTTAGACCCCCAGTTGAAATCCTGTCAATATTAAGATGGGCACGGCCCAAGTTAGAATCACCCGTGATTTTAATCAAAAATCACCAGAAATTTTCATTAAAAGTAGGTCGACTCGAAACATGCTGGCAACAGTCCCCTAATGCACCTTCATGCCCAGCGTGAATAACGTCACAGGACATAAGAAGTAGGGTAGGAATTAGGACTCCGACGGACGCTGAACTCTTGGACCCCCAGTTGAAATCCTGCCTATATTAAGATGGGCACGGCTCAAGTTAGATTCACCAGTGATTTTAATCAAAAAGCACCAGAAATTTTCATCAAAAGTAGGTCAGCTCGAAACATGCTGGTAACAGTCCCCTGATGCACCTTCATGCCAAAAATCAACGTTTTAATATCAACGGTAACACTCATATATAACATATTTCGGTGGCATGACATTTGGAAAATAGCTATTTTGAATGATTCTCTTTCAGAACACAACCTCTCTATCCTCATTCTTGCAAGCCAGGGCCTTGATTCGCTGGTATTGATGTTCCCGTGCTCTTCCGCACTCAGAATCCCTTCAGAATAGCATTAATCACTTCCGTAAATTCAATACTTATGTGTATCAGCAGACAATACGCAGAGACATATTACATTTGACTTCATTCTCTCAAGTCGGAGCCCATTTCTGCTAGAATTTACTGGTTCTATTCAAAATTTACGTTACTTTGTCAATCAGTTTACGTCATATATAGCAGATACTGGCCATAAATACGATGTTGACCTCGTCGCCAAAAGCTAGGGCCTTTGTTTTCCTGGAGGGGTTTTCGAGTTTGATTCTGATACTTAGATACCTTTCTCATTGACTTTAACTTGGCAGTCATTTTCGCGAATGCAACAATTTGATGTATCAAAAGATAATAACGAGAATTCGACATCATTCTATTACACACAGACCTTGTTTAGTGAACTAGCCCCGAAACTTCGCACTTGAATCACCTTCGGAATGACGAACATATTCGCAAATTGGGTATAGGAAGATATCCATAGATACTGACTAGAAATGTTTCTTTTAAAGAAAAGAAATTAATAAAATTAGCAACCTTCGAAAAGGCTTGGCCGAACATGTCAGATGAGATGATATTTCCTAAGAATGAAATAGTTAATCATTTATATAGAAGAAGCAAACCATGTCTTGGTATTGACTTACTGCGTGGAAAAGAGTGGCAATGATAACGAACGTAAATGCAGAAACCTAATTAATTATTTTAATCGAATATCAAGACTGTAACAGGCCTCAATTTGAATAGTGAAAAAGTGTCATTATGCCTCTCGGACAGTTCGATAAAGCCTTAAATACTATTCCGTAGTTTCAGAGATCGAAGTGATAGACCTGATACTAAATTTATTGAAAAATAACTTTGAAGGAAATATAAATTTTCCATTTTGATCGGCAAATTAAGCGAGAAGGGAGACTGAAGAGCGCAGATTTTCGCGCTATGATTAAATCCTCGAAATTTGTTTGGATTTCCAAATATTTGAAAGCCATTTTGATTTGCAAAAAGTAACGACTGGACCGAATGTTTTGAAACTTGGCATACACGATATTTGTACCAAAGCATTGCCAAAGCGATCGTGGTGAGTTCGACTGTCAATTCAGTATAGACCGAGTCAAAATAGTCGGATTTGAATGGGGAAAGTGAATATATATATATGGTATCAGAACTATTACGCAATCCTACAATTGTGGGATACAAGTTGAAAATTACTTCCCTTGGCATAAACACCCTGGCAGATGGCGCTGTTTTCTACAATTACCACTACCCCCGCTGATATGTCTTTCACATATTATTGCCACTGCCGCAGGTTTTGACTACAATGTAGTCATTTCTCACTTGTTATTATCCTTAAGGCTGGGAAGCTGAAACTTGCCACACTGCATCACTGGTTCCATCCTCTCCCAGGGTGCTTTGCGCTACGCTGCATTTACCCCTGTAGGGGTCTCGCCATTTTTTACAGGATTCTTGTAAAACCAAGAACTGTTCTATCTGACTGTTTTACTGATCACAAAATGTATATTTATCTCGAAATACACTAAACAGTTATTCAGTGTATGCCAAAACGCCAGTTTCACACAGTTTGAAGGCAGCTTTTTGACAGATTACCGTAGAACTATATGTTGCGGAAATATATATCGGTGAGAAGCGACTGATATCAATTCGCCCAGTTAGACGGTCGTCATGTTCGTTTACTGTGGCAACAGATGACCTTGGGTCAACTCCGGTAAAGTCCGTGAGACCCTTACAGCGCTACATGGAGAGGTGCGAAGCAGAACGTAATGGATGCCTGGTAGAGCTTGCACTGGTTCAAGCCCTACCAGAAAATGTCACAAAATCCAAGATGGCCGCCATGATGACAACATTTTCCAAAAATAAGCCATTTTCCTCACGATTTTTCGGTCATATTTTTCGATTTTTTTTTATTTATGCAATTTCTCCGCATAAACTGCGTGATAAATTAGTAAATATTATTGTGATGTGAAATAAAATAGTTTTTGTCCACTTTTCATCGCGAAAAAGCAGAAATTTTGAAGAAATATGACAAAAACATCAATTTTCTGGTACCCCACGTGGCCGCCATCTTGAATTTACCCATGATCCTCTGCTCGGTGGGTCATGTATATAGGCTCAAAATGACCCCAATATGATAAGCGATAAAGTCCTGGAGTTTCAGTTCTCCATTTTTTGTCGTTCCGGAGATAGCGCAGAATATTTGGTGGGGGGCCCAGGCCAGGTAGGGTTAATTTTGAAGGAATACGAAGAAAACAGAACTTACACCCTAATATCATCCATTTTCAATTTACTCATGATGCTCTGCTCCGAGTATTATGATGCAGGCTCAAAATAACTTCAATATCATGAGCTATAACTGCGCTAAGTTACAGCTCTCAACGTTTATTCATTTTGGATCACCAGGGGGAAATTCTCTTAGAAGGAAGTGGGGTGGCTGAAACCACCTAAACCAATTAAGTTTACATAATCGCCTGTGTAAGGAGGTGTCTAAAACTACATCTAATATATTCCACTGGGTCCCAAGACCATTACATATATATGTGCATGGTTCAACACCCGTGCATTACTCTAATTATATGCCGGTTGTGCATGTACACTGTAAGAAAAATGATACTGAAAGGGGAGGATCCTGTGTTCAATTGTTATTAGTGGATTCAGATCCAGTCCCCCCCCCTTTCCCAATGAACTTTTCTTTGGGGCTCGCAACTGTTTAAAGCTAGCACTTTGTGTCTTTATAACAAATCAAATTAGGGGCATTTTATTCTCGGAAAAGAGCAGCATGGGTAAATTCAGATTTGACGAAACGAAAATTTTGTTTTTGGAGTATTTTCCTCAAAATTGGTGTATTATTCTACGTAAAACTACCCAATAATATCTTAAATCACATCAGATGATTAATTACTAATTCGCAAGGTAATTTAGGCAAAGAAAATTGCACAAGTAAAATGTTTGAAAAATCGATTCGAAAAATCAGAAAAATGGCTTATTTTTATAAAATGACGTCACCGTGACATCATCATAGAGACCATCTTGAATTTTGTTATATTTTCTGGTAGCACTGGAACCCTAGATATAGTGTGGTAAGTTTTAGCTTCCTAGCCTCAAGGATAATAAAAATAATGAAGATATTGGTAAGCTATCTATTTTTTAATTGGTAATATTTCCCCTTAACCCTACCTGGCCTGGAGGGAGGGACATTATGCCCCCCCTTCATCAAACTTTCTGCGCTATCTCCGGAACGACAAAAAACAGAGAGCTGAAACCCCGTGACTTTATAGTTTATCATATTGTGGTCATTTTGAGCCAATTTGCATAACCCCCCGAGCAGGGGATCATGGGTAAATTCAAGATGGCGGCCACGTGGGGTACCAGAAAATTGATGTTTTTGTCATATTCCTTCAAAATTTCTGCTTTTCCGCGATGAAAAATGGTCGAAAACTATTTTATTTCACATCACATTAATATTTACTAATTTATCATGCAGTTTTTGCGGAGAAATTGCATAAATAAAAAATTCGGAAAATCTGACCGGAAAATCAACCAAAAATGCGGTTTTTGAAAAATGACGTCATCAGAGCGGCCATCTTGGATTTTTTTTTTTACATTTTCTGGTAGAGCTTGACCCAGGGGTATATTGTGGTAAGTTTCAGCCTCCTACATGTAACTCAAGGAGTAAGAGAATGCCCTCCAGGCCACGACAGGTCGCAAAAAGCCCAGGCCAGATAGGGTTAAATGCCCTTTTGGGGGCCAGAGGGCGTCACATGATCCAAAGTGATGGGCACCCCTTCTGATATTGTTTTGTATGCCTCAGGTGATGGATGTGCCAAGTTTGGTGCTTTGGTCCGGCGTGTCACGATCGTTTTGCTAAGCCACCTCACTATCTATACTGTGCTCCTTGTTTGAGAAAACAAAACTGCGCGGAAATATTAGAACGGAACATCAACATCTCAGATGCAGACAAAACATGAAAACCGATTAGAGGAAGTTTTCAATTGCACGTCTAAATACTGCACATGTTTATGATCCAGAATTGTACCTCTTTAATTTATAGCATCCTTTATTAACTTTTGTGCACTGATGAGTAAACGTAATGTATCCATGCTACTATATTTTCCGATTAAGCTGGACGATCGGCAATGCAATCTCGAGTCTAATAGTTCATGTTGCATGATGTGATCGCAATTTGGATAATGCAGACTATTTTTCAATCTCAGTAAGCTCAGATATAATATCACGGAATATTATATCTGAATTCAGCCCTATATAAATCCCATGCGAATTTAAAACTATATTTGTTAGCCAATCAGGTGGCTAGCTTGTTGAAATTACGCCCATGGTAATTACACAAGGTAGCATGTTGACTAATATATAAACATTATCGAGAGACAGTATCCAAATACGGGATCGTTTCCAGACGGTCTGCATGGTAAACGGTGAAGATCAAAGAGTTTACTCCCGTCGAAAAGTCTGGCTTTGTTAGGGTGTAGAAAATATCAAAAGAATGTGCCGCGTGAAGATGTTAATATCCGTGAAGTAAACGTCAATCATTGTCAGAGAGAAAAGTTAGGAATTGTCGTGATTGGCTTGTTATGGATATCTCGTTGAATATCGGCGCACATTTCGCTCGAAGTTTTCATAGCGTTACGTCTAGATGGTATTCCCCTGATTTACCATCTTGGTTTACCTAGATTGACTATTTTTCGGTTGTCGACTTGTAGTGTTTGTAAATAAAGTTTTAAAAATAAATAAATAAATTCTTTCAAGTCTTTTTATTCCAATGTGAAGCCTAGATGACGATATGAAAACCAGACGGAATGATCACAATTTTATTTGAAGACCTGAATATAGTTCGAATTACTTCCTCCCGACTAGTCTGAACGCTTAATTCATTTCACTCTACCCTCAAAACCGTCAACATTGGAGTGAAGATTACTTTGAAAGTGGCAGGTTTTCTGGAGTGGAAACTACCATCTCCATTTCATGAATTATTAGATAAATATTTCACTGTCCGGCTTCATTTCTGTCAAATCCGACATTCACTATTCAGCCGTCATCTGTTTTCGTGTAAATAATCAAATATATTTTTAAATCAAAATATGCATGAAATAAAATAATAAAAAACAAACAAATTGTTTATACAAATTTTGTTTTTTTTTATACAACAAAACAAATTGTTTCCTGCAAAAGAGAAGTTATCACTAGTCTCCATTCAATACAACAAGCCATCAGTATGTTCTTTAGATAAAATCCTCATCTCTGACAAGTATTCTTCATTCAACTACATTTCTAAGTTGAAATAAGATGTATCAATTCGCATGTATCAAATCAGAAAACAAAATGCATCAAATTTATTGAAATGTTTTGTGAAAAAAAAAGATATTATTTTACAACATGTAAACATCACATTGCTATATTCTTTTTCAACGACAACATGAAATTACTTCTGGATCACGGCTTTGGATTTTCAGGATCTGGTTCAGTGATTTTCATGGAATTATATTTGTTCGTTTTTGTGATCTGTCTTCACATTAGCTTTGAGATGGATGTTTGTCGATATCACACATGAGAGCCGAGTTGTGTCAATTAACCATGCAGTGCCAATTAAACCAAAAGTACATGCAGAATTGTGTGACCTAGACAACTTGTAACCTGGGAATGATGGCATCTTCCAAATGGACATGCTGGATATGAATTGTGAGACAAGAATATTTTAGATTTTGGAACTTGATACGAAGACCGCTGAATCATGAAAATGGTGTATCGCCTGATTGAATTGAAAAGTAAAACTGATTAACTAATGTGCACGGACACCTCTGTTCTGCATCAGTGACAGTTGGTGGCACCCAGTGACCAGTCGTCGATGAACAGCAGTGAATACCTATCCTTTATCTGTTAACATCTGTATTCTACTAATATAGAAAGACAATTTCATATGCAGTTTAATCCTCCGCCATGAAGCAAGTTGCGTAGATGGAAATAATTTTTGAGAGAAAGAATAATTCTGATATTAGTAAATTTGATGTAAATTCGAAACAATTATTTCTTTCAGTTATCTTTTATACTAATTATTTCAGGTCAAACGAATCTTGGAAGTTTCCTTCTACTAATATCTTGATGGGTAACCTAGAAATTGTTAAAAAAAAACTTTTTGGGTTCTGCGTTAGCAGAAGCCATTATTGTCTATGTGCTGAAAGGTCATTTATAAAAATGAGGCTCCCGTTAATAGTATGCGTTTAAAACTTTGTAACAGTGTTTTCTGAGCGCCAAGAAATAGTTTGTTTTCACCCTTTGAAAGGTAACTTTGGCGTTACTTTTGCCCTCATCAAATATATGTAATAGCGTTTTTACGTGAATGAAATCATTGTCTGAACTATTCATGCGTTCATCTTGTGAAATAGTAGATATTTTGGTTTAAAATGAAAATAGCCAGGTTGAGGAGTATGGCAATGTACGGTAAGGGTTGCTGTGGTACTATATGAATAAGGGTAAATTTATTTATTTGCCATTGCTATATACCAATATATATACGAATGTATTATTTGGCGGATGTAAAATCAGTGCACATTAGTCGTTCCCGGGTCATTTACCCGACAACCTGCAATGGGTGACCCGACAACTCGAGTGTGAGAAGAAAAAAAAATGCCAAACTAACAGATACTGATAAAATTATAGTGGTATTATTTGTTTTTTTCTTCATAAACATTCTATTAAAATATGCGATAAACTGGTAGATTTCTCAGCCAGAATGAGATCATGCTTTTGAAACTGCTGATCGCACGTGGAACAAGCGGCTTGACGTATGTGCTTTATGTACGAAATGGATATACTGAGAGCCTTACGCTGATTACTTGACATACTCAATTGCACATGTAGGGATGGTGACATTTCATCCAATCATATGCATGAGCGGAGTCTGAACAAAAAGAAGTGCGCAGTCAGCGTGCTGGACTGGCGATGGACAAATTCTGAAGTACTGCTGCAGGAGAGGTGGTATTAAAGTCATCTGACCTTCTTATGATCATTGCATGATTTTCGTTCGTTAATATAAGAGATCTTTATCAGTTTCTGTATTATTTCTGTCTGTGAGATAGCATTTGACAACTATGTACCGTGAAATTTTACAACAACAACGCTGTCAAAGTTCACGGTGACATGTCTATTCAGGCCTTGGTCTCCCAGTCCAATTATTCTCCACGTGAATCTTTCTTGTGTGTGACTTTCTCATTCAGCTGTCGTAACTTGTTTCAATATCTGACACATAACCATAACATTTGGATAGCAAAATCATCCACACAAAAAAGTGGACCTGTTGCCATATTGTTAATTATCTACTAGAGAAAGTTTGAATACCTCCAAATTGACAAATGATAGCGAGCTGAAGCTTCACATATATAATTCAGGCTGTTTGGTTCATTATCATGCACCAACCAATATTTGAATAAAAATAACAATTTAAACAAGTTTGTGAACTTTGTCAATTTCTGGTACAAAAGCTCCCACTTTTAGACAAAAATCCTCAAAATTACTTTTCAATAGAATTTTAGGATTATCGGCATGACACACGGATGTCCTTATTGTCATTAATTTCAAAATATCGAGTTTGGACGAAAGAACGGCTGTGTTTGTGTATTTGTATCTGGGAGTGGGAGAAAATAACTCCTATAAGAACTTTTTCTTGGAATAAATTAGAATTCCGTACCTTACACTGTCGCACATTTATATTCGACTGAATATTTGTTGAGTTTTTCACAAAACTCAAGAATGCGGCCGAACCACGTGAATCAGAAACTTAATTTCTGAGTATTCTTTGTCGTCATGGTACATAGCATATATCTAGTTTGAGTGATTTGTATTCTGGTGTATAGGAAACTATAACGATGTGCGTGTATCTGTGACCTTGAATTGGTTAGCAAGGCTATGTGTGTGGGGTGGCAGGGATGTCACGGATAGCAGATAACGGGAACAGAGTTCGGGATCAATCAGATTATATCTACATCGTGTGAAACAACGAGATATTGTCGCAAGCTGATTCACTCACATATTCTGGCGCGCGATTTTAGTCGACCGAGTGTTTGTCTTAAATTAGAGAACAAGTTTTTATCTTCGCTGTGTAAATCCATTCGTATTTAGTCTCAGAACAGTACGGATAAACCACGAAGGCAAATATTCACCCGTTCGAGGCACTTTTATGATCGACCACGAATGCGATCCATGCTGAGTTTGCTTGAAAAATAGCTATATTCGTACGTGCGCCCTCAGTGCAGGCGCGCGTACTACCGTCGGAACAACACAGTTATTCCCCTCACTTGTTTTTAAATGTCATTGTCGCGGGTGTTTGGTGGGTGTCCGGTGGCCATTGGTTCCTGTTGCTTCAATGTATTTTGCTGAGAAGCAACAGGAACTTGATAATGTGATGTCTAGCACTGTAATATCACTTGTCTTTATTGCACCATGGAAGGGTCCTGTCCGTGTCTTGTGTGCTGTCATCAGTGTTTTATAGGGTGGATGGAGGGTGTCTGGTTCCATGCTGCTTCAAAGATTTCTTCTTTGAAGTAGCAGGAACGCAACTGTGCTGAGTGGTGCTTAGTTGATTCGTCGCGATATAGCTAAAATATTGTTGAAAGCGACGTTAAATTCTATTCACTCACTCACTCCTAAATGTCATTGTCGTCCAGCGTCTGTCAACGCCATATTATTTTAATCTAACAGCTTCCTCTTAACATTTCCTCAATATATGCTCTATGAATTCTGTTTGTAGCTATACCAACTATATATAAATGCTATCTGGGAGTGGAAGAAAATTACTCCTATAAGAACTCCTTCTTGGAAATACAACACAATAAATTAGAACTCTGTACCTCTCATGGTCGCACATTTATATTCGTTTGAATATTTGTTGAGTTTTTCACAAAATTCAAGAATGCGGCCGAACCACGTGAATCAGAAACTTAATTTCTGAGTATTCTTGGTCGTCATGGTACATAGCATATATCTAGTATGAGTCATTTGTATTCTGGTGTATAGGAAACTATAACGATGTGCGTGTATCTGTGACCTTGAATTGGTTGGCAAGGCTATATATGTGTGTGGGGTGGCAGGGGTGTCACGGAGAGAAGATAACGGGAACAGAGTTCGGGATCAATCAGATTATATCTAAATCGTGTGAAACCACGAGATATAGTCGCAAGCCGATTCACTCACATATTCTGGCGCGCGATTTTAGTCGACCGAATGTTTGTCTTAAATTAGAGAACAAGTTTTTATCTTCGCTGTGTAAACCATTCGTATTTAGTCTCAGAACAGTACGGATAAACCACGAAAGCAAATATTCACCCGTTCGAGGCACTTTTATGATCGCCAAGAACGCGATCCATGCTGAGTTTGCTTGAAAAATAGCTATATTCTTACGTGCGCCCTCAGTGCAGGCGCGCGTACTTCCGTCGGAACAACACAGTTATTCCCCTCATTTGTTTTTAAATGCCATTGTCGTCCAGCGTCTGTCAACGCCATATTATTTTAATCTAACAGCTTCCTCTTAACATTTCATCAATATATGCTCTATGAACGCTGTGTTAGCTATACCAACTATATATCAATGCTACATCAAAATATTAAATTCAAACGTATTTCTGTGTGCATATGTGAGTGGGTGTGGGTATGTGTTGGGAGTTACATAAAGCAGGGAAGGGAGTACAAATAGATAGTAACCGACTGACCAGTCAATGCATATTTGCTCGATTTTCAGCTAAGTTTATAAAACTCAGAATCGGATTTTCTTTCTCAAATATAGATTTTTATCGACTAGCGGCACATGGGTCACTAGTTTCTTTACTCCTTTTTCACCTTGATGGCTTCTTCGTCGGACCGAAAATGTTAGTACGTTGAAATAGATGTACAAATCGGTCACTGGTGTCCAGAGGAAAAATTTAATCGAGAAAGTTTAGGTTGAGAATTGGTCGCCCGGAGATGGCGCTCAATACAGTATGGTTTTCTGTCCGAACTAGTGGTCAGAAACAATAATAGTAGTGATTTATGAAGCAAAAACGGCTCTATAGTTGTATTTGTATCTGGGAGTGGAAGAAAATTACTCCTATAAGAACTCCTTCTTGGAAATACAACACAATAAATTTGAACTCCGTACCTCTCACGGTCGCACATTTATATTTGTTTGAATATTTGTTGGGTTTTTCACAAAATTCAAGAATGCGGCCGAACCACGTGAATCAGAAACTTAATTTCTGAGTATTCTTGGTCGTCATGGTATAGCATATATCTAGTATGAGTGATTTGTATTCTGGTGAATAGGAAACTATAACGATGTGCGTGTGTCTGTGACCTTGAATTGGATAGCATGGCTATGGGTGTGGGGTGGCAGGGGTGTCACGGAGAGCAGATAACGGGAACAGAGTTCGGATCAATCAGATTATATATAAATCGTGTGAAACCACGAGATATAGTCGCAAGCCGATTCACTCACATATTCTGGCGCGCAATTTTAGTCAACCGAGTGTTTGTCTTAAATTAGAGAGCAAGTTTTTATCTTCGCTGTGTAAATCCATTCGTATTTAGTCTCAGAACAGTACGGATGAACCACGAAGGCAAATATTCACCCGTTCGAGGCACTTTTATGATCGACCATTGTTAGTACCGAAAATGTTAGTACGTTGAAATAGATGTACAAATCGGTCACTGGTGTCCAGAGGAAAGTTTTAACCGAGAAAGTTTAGGTTGAGAATTGGCCGTCCGGAGATGACACTCCTTACAGTATGGTTTTCTGTCCGAACTAGTGGTCAGAAACAATAATAGTTGTGATTTGTGAAGAAAAAGGCTCTATAGGTGTATTTGTATCTGGGAGTGGAAGAAAATTACTCCTATAAGAACTCCTTCTTGGAAATGCAACATAATGAATTAGAACTCCGTACCTCTCACGGTCGCACATTTATATTCGTTTGAATATTTGTTGGGTTTTTCCACAAAATTCGAGAATGCGGCCGAACCACGTGAATCAGAAACTTAATTTCTGAGTATTCTTAGTCGT
The DNA here is from genome assembly GCA_036873755.1 of Hanleya hanleyi. Classification (NCBI taxonomy): domain Eukaryota; kingdom Metazoa; phylum Mollusca; class Polyplacophora; order Lepidopleurida; family Hanleyidae; genus Hanleya; species Hanleya hanleyi. Next base: position 19,403 of record JAVTVY010013537.1, read on the forward strand.
CATGGTACATAGCATATATCTAGTATGAGTGATTTGTATTCTGGTGTATAGGAAACTATAACGATGTGCCTGTATCTGTGACCTTGAATTGGTTGGCAAGGCTATGTGTGTGGGGTGGCAGGGGTGTCACGGAGAGCAGATAACGGGAATAGAGTTCGGGATCAATCAGATTATATATAAATCGTGTGAAACAACGAGATATAGTCGCAAGCCGATTCACTCACATATTCTGGCGCGCGATTTTAGTCGATCGAGTGTTTGTCTTAAATTAGAGAACAAGTTTTTATCTTCGCTGTGTAAATCCATTCGTATTTAATCTCAGAACAGTACGGATAAACCACGAAAGCAAATATTCACCCGTTCGAGGCACTTTTATGATCGACCACGAATGCGATCCATGCTGAGTTTGCTTGAAAAATAGCTATATTCTTATGTGCGCCCTCAGTGCAGGCGCGCGTATACTTCCGTCGGAACAACACAGTTATTCCTCTCATTTGTTTTTAAATGTCATTGTCGTCCAGCGTTTGTCAACGCCATATTATTTTAATGCAACAGCTTCCTCTTAACATTTTATCAATATATGCTCTATGAACTCTGTGTTAGCTATACCAACTATTCCTACGAAGTAGGCTACAGATCGCAAATTGTCCGGTAATGAGTCAGTCAGTCAGTCAGTCCAATCAAATCCTTTCTTCGGCAAAATAAGGAGAACCGTTGACATTAGGACCTTGATTTTTGGCATGAACGTGCATTAGGGCATTGTTACCAGCAAGTTCTGATCTGAAATAATTCTGATTAAAATTAGATTGATAATTAACATTTCAGTATATTGTTATAGATATATGTGAACTGTAGCCTTTAACGTGTATCCTATTTCACATTGGCCACATCAGGCTTGAGCCTTCAAATTCAGGTCAAATTACCCACAGCTAAAAATACCCTGTCCCACTGTATGCCACATGGCCCTATTACTGAGGTTAATCTTAACTACTGCATATACCATCAAACAATCAGCGCTGTTTCCATAACTTAAATTGTTAAACCATATCATTGAAATAATATAGCAGAAAACATTGATGTGAGTTATGATATGTACACTATGACCAAAGACATGTTCATAATGTGCTAATCGGATAGTTAGGACAATCATTACTTTGCACCAGAGAGTGTGTGACTTGGATTCAAGGGTTAAGACTTTGGAGGGAAATACAATTTTGACAGCAGAAATATGACCCCGCCATTTGCTGATTAGAGCGATAAAACAGGGTAGGCTAAATGGACCCTTTTCAATGCAGTATTTCTTGGCATGGATGTGAAAATATGAGGACATACTTTGGGTTTTTTTTGTACCTCTTGAATATTGACTATATATCACACTTGGATATAATTTGAACAAAAAATTACATGTGTAAACAAAATATGTTTAAATTTCTCTTGTCATTTCAAATCTTGATCCATTTTGATTCCTTGATTAGGGGATACAGAATCACTGCCACGGAGTGTGCTGGTGTGTCACAGCAATGCAATTCCGATTCACACAACGAAGCTGAGGTGGTTTAAGGTTTATCAATGAAGAAAATCACCGATCAACCGCCATAGAATATAATGTGAAACAAGAAAACCGGAATAGTACATTCATCAGATTGCCGATGCCCAAAATGTGTTGTCTCATATATCTATATAACAACGTGATGTAGAGCCGCTATTTATTCGTCTTTGAACAGGTTATACTCAGGAGAATGACATAGAATCATTATTATCTTGTGCATAGAAGGTGTTGGTCTTGAGTTGAATTACCGTAAACTACATAAATGCTACCTTTCTACTATAGTACTATATATAAAAATTTGTTGTATTGTTGGGAAAATAATGTGATTCAAAAAGTTGTTTTGATCCTGTACAAGGGCACTGAAAACCATTAAAGAGATGTAAATGTATTTTCACACGTAAAGCTTGAAATCTACTGAATCTATATTATTCAATCTGTTTCCTTTAATTAAAAAATTGTAAAATTAAATCGGCGATCGTTATTTATTTTGGAATGAAGGCGCATTAGGAGACTGTTACCAACAAGTTCTGAGCTGACCTACTTTTGATGAAAATTTCTGTTGATTTTTGATGAAAATCACTGGCGATTCTGACTTGGGCCGTGCCCATCTTAATATAGGCAGGATTTCAACTGGGGGTGGAGATTTCCAAGAGTTCAGTTCGCGTTCGAGTCCTAATGCCTACTGTACTTCGTAGGTCCTGTGACGTTAGTCACACTGCCATGTATATAAATGCTACATCAAAATATTAAATTCAAACGTCGTATTTCTGTGTGCATATGTGAGTGGGTGTGGGTATGTGTTGGGAGTTACATAAAGCAGGGAAGGGAGGACAAATAGATAGTAACCGACTGACCAGTCAATGCATATTTGCTCGATTTTCAGCTAAATTTATAAAACTTAGAATCGGATTTTTTTTCTCATATATAGATTTTTATCGACTAGCGGCACATGGGTCACTAGTTCCTTCACTCCTTTTTTTTCCTTGATGGTTTCTTCGTCGGACCGAAAATGTTAGTACGTTGAGATAGATGTACGAATCGGTCACTGGTGTCCAGAGGAAAGTTTTAATCGAGAAAGTTTAGGTTGAGAATTGGTCGTCCGGAGATGACGCTCCTTACAGTATGGTTTTCTGTCCGAAATAGTGGCCAGAAACAATAATAGTAGTGATTTATGAAGCAAAAACGGCTCTATAGGTGTATTTGTATCTGGGAGTGGAAGAAAATTACTCCTATAAGAACTCCTTCTTGGAAATACAACACAATAAATTAGAATCTCCGTACCTCTCATGGTCGCACATTTATATTGGTTTGAATATTTGTTGAGTTTTTCACAAAATTCAAGAATGCGGCCGAACCACGTGAATCAGAAACTTAATTTCTGAGTATTCTTGGTCGTCATGGTATAGTATATATCTAGTATGAGTGATTTGTATTCTGGTGAATAGGAAACTATAACGATGTGCGTGTATCTGTGACCTTGAATTGGATGGCATGGCTATGGGTGTGGGGTGACAGGGGTGTCAGGGAGAGCAGATAACGGGAACAGAGTTCGGCATCAATCAGATTATATATAAATCGTGTGAAACAACGAGATATAGTCGCAAGCCGATTCACTCACATATTCTGGCGCGCAATTTTAGTCAACCGAGTGTTTGTCTTAAATTAGAGAGCAAGTTTTTATCTTCGCGGTGTAAATCCATTCGTATTTAGTCTCAGAACAGTACGGATGAACCACGAAGGCAAATATTCACCCGTTCGAGGCACTTTTATGATCGACCATTAATGCGATCCATGCGGAGTTTGCTTGAAAAATAGCTATAATCTTACGTGCGCCCTCAGTGCAGGCGAGCGTACATCCGTCGGAACAACAGTTATTCCCCTCATTTGTTTTTAAATGTCATTGTCATCCAGCGTCTGTCAACGCCATATTATTTTAATCTAACAGCTTCCTCTTATCATTTCATCAATATATGCTCTATGAACTCTGTGTTAGCTATACCAACTATATATAAATGGTACATCAAAATAGTAAATTCAAACGGCGTATTTCTGTGTGCATATGTGAGTGGGTGTAGGTATGGGTTGGGAGTCACATAAAGCAGGGAAGGGGGGACAAATAGATAGTAATCGACTGACCAGTCAATGCATATTTGCTCGATTTTCAGCTAAATTTATAAAACTCAGAATCGGATTTTCTTTCTCAAATATAAATTTTTATCGACTAGCGGCACATGGGTCACTAGTTTCTTCACTCCTTTTTCCCCTTGATGGTTTCTACGTCGGACCGAAAATGTTAGTACGTTGAAATAGATGTACAAATCGGTCACTGGTGTCCAGAGGAAAGTTTTAATCGAGAAAGTTTAGGATGAGAATTGGTCGCCCGGAGATGGCGCTCAATACAGTATGGTTTTCTGTCCGAACTAGTGGTCAGAAACAATAATAGTAGTGATTTGTGAAGAAAAGGGCTCTATTGATGTATTTGTATCTGGGAGTGGAAGAAAATTACTCCTATAAGAACTCCTTCTTTGAAATACAACATAATGAATTAGAACTCCGTACCTCTCACGGTCGCACATTTATATTCGTTTGAATATTTGTTGGGTTTTTCCACAAAATTCAAGAATGCGGCCGAACCACGTGAATCAGAAACTTAATTACTGACTATTCTTAGTCGTCATGGTACATAGCATATATCTAGTATGAGTGATTTGTATTCTGGTGTATATAGGAAACTATAACGATGTGCGTGTATCTGTGACCTTGAATTGGTTGGCAAGGCTATGTGTGTGGGGTGGCAGGGGTGTCACGGAGAGCAGATAACGGGAACAGAGTTCGGGATCAATCAGATTATATATAAATCGTGTGAAACAACGAGATATAGTCGCAAGCCGATTCACTCACATATTCTGGCGCGCGATTTTAGTCGACCGAGTGTTTGTCTTAAATTAGAGAACAAGTTTTTATCTTCGCTGTGTAAATCCATTCGTATTTAATCTCAGAACAGTACGGATAAACCACGAAAGCAAATATTTACCCGTTCGAGGCACTTTTATGATCGACCACGAATGCGATCCATGCTGAGTTTGCTTGAAAAATAGCTATATTCTTATGTGCGCCCTCAGTGCAGGCGCGCGTACTTCCGTCGGAACAACACAGTTATTCCTCTCATTTGTTTTTAAATGTCATTGTCGTCCAGCGTTTGTCAACGCCATATTATTTTAATGCAACAGCTTCCTCTTAACATTTTCCTACGAAGTAGGCTACAGATCGCAAATTGTCCGGTAATGAGTGAGTCAGTCAGTCAGTCCATCCGAATCCTTTCGTCGGTAAAATAAGGAGAACCATTGACATTAGAACCTTGATTTTTGGCATGAACGTGCATTAGGGCATTGTTACCAGCAAGTTCTGAGCTGACCGAATTCTGATGAAAATTTGATTTATAATTATTTTTTTTATTATTTATTGTTAGCTCAGCGAGTGCACTGTCATGCCCATTGGGAACCCTTGGCTGTATGTTTAACTGTATATATAACACAGTACAAAACGTGATGGGATAATGAAATAGGAAATGCTAATTTTTCATCATTTGTTAGTGCATTTATCTACACTGCTATTACCAACTTGCCATTCTTAATACATACAGTTCAGTATATTGTTATAGGTATATGTAAACTGTGGCCTTTAACGTGTATCCTATTTCACATCCAAACATTTCATCACAGACCAAATCAGGCTTCAAATTTAGGTCAAATTGCCACTGGTGGTGAAATATCATACATCAACCAATTAAGTCAGCCTGGTGCAATAACCCAGCAGAACAAAGAAAGATGTGGTATCATCCTTCAGATTAGCCTGTGAGCAACAATGATAAAAGTTTACTGAGGGTGAAACAGAGCCATCCTGCAAGCCACCCAAGGAATTTATCAGCTTGTGTTGGGACATTTCGTTGGTATCATGTAAGTTGTTTAGTAGTTTACTCATTCAAATCTCCATACCATATTTTCTGTTATTCAACAGACAAATTTCTTTACTGGTTTTAATTGTTTAAGTTTTACTGGGTTTCAACTGCTACAGATAGTAACATAGAACTGATACGGTAGAAATGGGAATTTAATTACTCCATGTTGAGTACAATTTGTTCACATGAATGGTGGAATGTCTGGACTATCAAATGAAAGTGTGTTATACATGTACATATCTCAAGCATGTCAGGTTTGAGGAACAAGCTTGGTTGCAATTAAGATATAATCAAAGAAATTTCGTGACAATTATTGAATCTAAGTAGGCCCCTACCTAACAAAATCAGCTTAATAAAAAAGGCCTCCCTAACGCGTATTGTTTTCTTTTGAGAGAGAATGGTATTTTCTGAGTTACATGTACCTGTACAAAGATAGGTTGTTCAAGGCTGTTGGGTGCATCAAGTGTATGGAAACATGATATATACACCCAGAGCCCTGATCTACAGCTGTATAAAACTCAACATCTGGCATTGACGGCATGTTTAAAGGGTCTTAATTTATTTTCTTTGGGTAGAATTTAACTAGATAAAGTAACTTTGATCATGATGTGAAAATATGAGCACATACTTCGAGTTTTTAAACAGGGAAATCTTGCGATGCTGATCGAACTGGCTTATGGACAATTTCAGAGATGCCATCTACCCAAGCCATAAGCTGTGCATTACAACACCCCTGCGCAAAATGAGAGAATGACTGAAAGTTCCGCATCACTCCGTTTATTGAACGCGATGTGAAGTAGTTCGACCTAGTTTCGAATAATTTCTTTGCATTAATCTCACAACGAGCCGTTTCTAGGTGCAGATATTGAAGAATATATCGGTTTCGTTTCCTGGACAACACTTCTGCTGATGTATTGTGCCATTTTCTTCGAACGATTGTGTTTTGTCTGTAAACTGGTCAGTATGGCACAAGTCGTAGTCACGGAATATGCCGACTTCATTTTCGGCTCTGATAGCCAATGAAATACACCGAATTGACGAAATGACGTCATGTTTTAAGATCGGCTGAACCATAATGCCAAAATTATAGTGCAGCCCCGGAGAGAGAGTTTGAGAGTGGAGGAGGCAGTTCAGTTTTCAGTCCGTGAGTCTGGAGAGTTTTGACACTGTGACCCGCAAGTGCGAACGTGGCATGTAAAACGAAGTATGTAAAACGTGTTATGCCCATCGCTTAATTGATTACTTGTTTCCCGGCGCCCACTTGTTGATGTTGTCAAATAAATGAATTTTACAAGTTTTCGCGCTACTGCATGATTGCAGCACATGGCATGACTGAAAGCCGCCGTTTTGTGTGCTACCGTAAGTTTGAAAACATTTCTTGCAAGGAAAACTTGATTTATTTCATCAAGCGGAAGCACCCTTTTTACTGCAATTGTCAAATTGACTGATCTTATAATCGTCCAGCATCATTTGTCATCTAGCAAAAGTAATGTTCTAGATTCTGAGCATATCCGCAGTGACAGCTCGTTGAAATTGACAAAATAATTTTCTGTTTGTGTCAGGCAGTGGAGGTAAAATTAATTTTTGATGTTAATGATGGTTTTCTTTGTCTGTGTTTTGAATTTTTTAGTAACGTAAGGGTATTTTTGCTGTCTGCAATTGCTGAATGTGATTTTAAACAATCATTCCATGTACCGGTAGGCATACGTCTTGAAGAAGACCTATAGGCTACTTATAGTATTTTCTTGTCGTCAATTGCCACACAAATAAATGAATATGAATCGGATTCAGTGACTTTATTCTTGTAGATATCTACAATAACAATATCATTGAGCTTTGACTGCAGCTTGTAGTGTGCATGAATAGGCCTACATAAACCATGAATGAATGCCGCTATGCATCCTGGGCAACAATGTTCACTACGATTCGGACACCTCGACAATATTGTAGGTTTACTGCCAAAATGTTAACTTCTCTAGTTCAGATAATATACAATTTTTAATCTTCAGTGTTGTGTTCTTTTTCAGGGAACGGTAATTTCATTGGGTCGTCAAACAATTGTGATAGCAGTTGAACGCCTCGACAAAATTGTTTCCATCGTCCACTGGTACCACATATGCAACTAGACATTTGCCTAGACTTTCTTTACCGTATTGATGAAGTCTCTTCAATAATTAGAGCTACGCTTCCCAAATTCATGCCACGTATGCAACGAGAGACAAAGAAACATATTGAACAGGACCAATTCCTTCCCTCTTTTTTTAGCTGCCTTGGATGCTTTCATTTTTTTTGTTCCTCAAGAATGTTGACTATATAACACACGGGGATATAATTTAAACAAAAACATTACATGTGTAAACAAAATATGTCTAAATTTTTCTTGTCATTTCAAATCTTGATCCATGGCATTGAAAACCATTGAAGAGATGTAAATGTATTTTCACACGTAAAGCCTGAAATCTACTGAACTTTTTATTCAATCTGTTTCCTTTAGTTGAAAAATTGTAAAATTAAATCGGCGATTGTTATTTATTTTTGGAATGAAGGCGCATTAGGAGACTGTTACCAACAAGTTCTGAGCTGACCTACTTTTGATGAAAATTTCTGGTGATTTTTGATGAAAATCACTGGTGATTCTGACTTGGGCGGTGCCCATCTTAATATAGGCAGGATTTCAACTGGGGGTGGGAATTTCCAAGAGTTCAGTTCGCGTCGGAGTCCTGATGCCTACCCTACTTCGTAGGTCCTGTGACGTTAGTCACACTGCTCATGTTATCAATATATGCTCTATGAACTCTGTGTTAGCTATACCAACTATTCCTACGAAGTAGGCTACAGATCGCAAATTGTCCGGTAATGAGTCAGTCAGTCAGTCAGTCAGTCCATCCAAATCCTTTCGTCGGCAAAATAAGGAGAACCGTTGACATTAGAACCTTGATTTTTGGCATGAACGTGCATTAGGGCATTATTACCAGCAAATTCTGATCTGAAATAATTCTGATTAAAATTAGATTGATAATTAACACTTCAGTATATTGTTATAGATATATGTGAACTGTAGCCTTTAACGTGTATCCTATTTCACATTGGTCACATCAGGCTTGAGCCTTCAAATTCAGGTCAAATTACCCACAGCTAAAAATACCCTGTCCCACTGTATGCCACATGGCCCTATTACTGTGGTTAATCTTAACTACTGCATATACCATCAAACAATCAGCGCTGTTTCCATAACTTAAATTGTTAAACCATATCATTGAAATAATATAGCAGAACACATTGATGTGAGTTATGATATGTACACTATGACCAAAGGCATGTTCATAATGTGCTAATCGGATAGTTAAGACAATCATTACTTTGCATCAGTGAGTGTGTGACTTGGATTCAAGGGTTAAGACTTTGGAGGGAAATACAATTTTGACAGCAGAAATATGACCCCGCCATTTGCTGATTAGAGCGATAAAACAGGGTAGGCTAAATGGACCCTTTTCAATGCAGTATTTCTTGGCATGGATGTGAAAATATGAGGACATACTTTGGGGGTTTTTTGTACCTCTTGAATATTGACTATATATCACACTTGGATATAATTTGAACAAAAAATTACATGTGTAAACAAAATATGTCTAAATTTCTCTTGTCATTTCAAATCTTGATCCATTTTGATTCCTTGATTAGGGGATACAGAATCACTGCCACGGAGTGTGCTGGTGTGTCACAGCAATGCAATTCCGATTCACACAACGAAGCTGAGGTGGTTTAAGGTTTATCAATGAAGAAAATCACCGATCAACCGCCATAGAATATAATGTGAAACAAGAAAACCGGAATAGTACATTCATCAGATTGCCGATGCCCAAAATGTGTTGTCTCATATATCTATATAACAATGTGATGTAGAGCCGCTATTTATTCGTCTTTGAACCGGTTATGCTCAGGAGAATGACATAGAATCATTATTATCTTGTGCAAAGAAGGTGTTGGTCTTGAGTTGAATTACCGTAAACTACATAAATGCTACCTTTCTACTATAGTACTATATATAAAAATTTGTTGTATTGTTGGGAAAATAATGTGATTCAAAAAGTTGTTTTGATCCTGTACAAGGGCACTGAAAACCATTAAAGAGATGTAAATGTATTTTCACAGGTAAAGCTTGAAATCTACTGAACCTATATTATTCAATCTGTTTCCTTTAATTAAAAAATTGTAAAATTAAATCGGCGATCGTTATTTATTTTGGAATGAAGGCGCATTAGGAGACTGCTACCAACAAGTTCTGAGCTGACCTACTTTTGATGAAAATTTCTGTTGATTTTTGATGAAAATCACTGGCGATTCTGACTTGGGCCGTGCCCATCTTAATATAGGCAGGATTTCAACTGGGGGTGGGGATTTCCAAGAGTTCAGTTCGCGTTCGAGTCCTAATGCCTACTGTACTTCGTAGGTCCTGTGACGTTAGTCACACTGCCATGTATATAAATGCTACATCAAAATATTAAATTCAAACGTCGTATTTCTGTGTGCATATGTGAGTGGGTGTGGGTATGTGTTGGGAGTTACATAAAGCAGGGAAGGGAGGACAAATAGATAGTAACCGACTGACCAGTCAATGCATATTTGCTCGATTTTCAGCTAAATTTATAAAACTCAGAATCGGATTTTTTTTCTCAAATATAGATTTTTATCGACTAGCGGCACATGGGTCACTAGTTCCTTCACTCCTTTTTTCCCTTGATGGTTCCTTCGTCGGACCAAAAATGTTAGTACGTTGAAATAGATGTACAAATCGGTCACTGGTGTCCAGAGGAAAGTTTTAATCGAGAAAGTTTAGGATGAGAATTGGTCGCCCGGAGATGGCGCTCCTTACAGTATGGTTTTCTGTCCGAACTAGTGGTCAGAAACAATAATAGTAGTGATTTATGAAGCAAAAACGTCTCTATAGGTGTATTTGTATCTGGGAGTGGAAGAAAATTACTCCTATAAGAACTCCTTCTTGGAAATACAACACAATAAATTAGAACTCCGTACCTCTCATGGTCGCACATTTATATTCGTTTGAATATTTGTTGAGTTTTTCACAAAATTCAAGAATGCGGCCGAACCACGTGAATCAGAAACTTAATTTCTGAGTATTCTTGGTCGTCATGGTACATATATAGCATATATCTAGTATGAGTGATTTGTATTCTGGTGTTTTGGAAACTATAACGATGTGCGTGTATCTGTGACCTTGAATTGGTTGGCAAGGCTATGTGTGTGGGGTGGCAGGGGTGTCACGGAGAGCAGATAACGGGAACAGAGTTCGGATCAATCAGATTATATCTAAATCGTGTGAAACAACCAGATATAGTCGCAAGCCGATTCACTCATATTCTGGCGCGCGATTTTAGTCAACCGAGTGTTGGTCTTGAATTAGAGAACAAGCTTTTATCTTCGCTGTGTAAATCCATTCGTATTTAGTCTCAGAACAGTACGGATGAACCACGAAGGCAAATATTCACCCGTTCGAGGCACTTTTATGATCGACCACGAATGCGATCCATGCTGAGTTTGCTTGAAAAATAGCTATATTCTTACGTGCGCAATCAGAGCAGGCGAGCGCACATCCGTCGGAACAACACAGTTATTCCCCTCATTTGTTTTTAAATGTCATTGTCGTCCAGCGTTTGTCAACGCCATATTATTTTAATTTAACAGCTTCCTCTTATCATTTCATCAATATATGCTCTATGAACTCTGTTAGCTATACCAACTATATATAAATGCTACATCAAAATAGTAAATTCAAACGGCGTATTTCTGTGTGCATATGTGAGTGGGTGTGGGTATGTGTTGGGAGTTACATAAAGCAGGGAAGGGTGGAGAAATAGATAGTAATCGACTGACCAGTCAATGCATATTTGCTCGATTTTCAGCTAAATTTATAAATCTCAGAATCGGATTTTCTTTCTCAAATATAAATTTTTATCGACTAGCGGCACATGGGTCACTAGTTTCTTCACTCCTTTTTTCCTTTGATGGTTTCTTCGGCGGACCGAAAATGTTAGTACGTTGAAATAGATGTACAAATCGGTCACTGGTGTCCAGAGGAAAGTTTTAATCGAGAAAGTTTAGGATGAGAATTGGTCGCCCGGAGATGACGCTCCTTACAGTATAGTTTTCTGTCCGAACTAGTGGTCAGAAACAATAATAGTTGTGATTTGTGAAGAAAAAGGCTCTATAGGTATATTTGTATCTGGGAGTGGAAGAAGGTAAATATTCACCCGTTCGAGGCACTTTTATGATCGACCACGAATGCGATCCATGCTGAGTTTGCTTGAAAAATAGCTATATTCTTACGTGCGCCCTCAGTGCAGGCGAGCGCACATCCGTCGGAACAACACAGTTATTCCCCTCATTTGTTTTTAAATGTCATTGTCGTCCAGCGTTTGTCAACGCCATATTATTTTAATCTAACAGCTTCCTCTTATTTCATCAATATATGCTCTATGAACTCTGTGTTAGCTATACCAACTATATATAAATGCTACATCAAAATAGTAAATTCAAACGGCGTATTTCTGTGTTGGGAGTTATATAAAGCAGGGAAGGGGGGAGAAATATATAGTAATCGACTGACCAGTCAATGCATATTTGCGCGATTTTCAGCTAAATTTATAAAACTCAGAATCGGATTTTCTTTCGCAAATATACATTTTTATCGACTAGCGGCACATGGGTCACTATAGTTTCTTCACTCCTTTTTTCCTTTGATGGTTTCTTCGTCGGACCGAAAATGTTAGTACGTTGAAATAGATGTACAAATCGGTCACTGGTGTGCAGAGGAAAGTTTTAATCGAGAAAGTTTAGGATGAGAATTGGTCGCCCGGAGATGGCGCTCCTTACAGCATGGTTTTCTGTCCGAACTAGTGGTCAGAAACAATAATAGTTGTGATTTGTGAAGAATTTGTGTATTTGTATCTGGGAGTGGAAGAAAATTACTCCTATAAGAACTCCTTCTTGGAAATACAACACAATAAATTAGAACTCCGTACTTCTCATGGTCGCACATTTATATTCGTTTGAATATTTGTTGAGTTTTTCACAAAATTCAAGAACGCGGCCGAACCACGTGAATCAGAAACTTAATTTCTGAGTATTCTTGGTCGTCATGGTACATAGCATATATCTAGTATGAGTGATTTGTATTCTGGTGTATAGGAAACTATAACGATGTGCGTGTATCTGTGACCTTGAATTGGTTGGCAAGGCTATGTGTGTGGGGTGGCAGGGGTGTCACGGAGAGAAGATAACGGGAACAGAGTTCGGCATCAATCAGATTATATCTAAATCGTGTGAAACCACGAGATATAGTCGCAAGCCGATTCACTCACATATTCTGGCGCGCGATTTCAGTCGACCGAGTGTTTGTCTTAAATTAGAGAACAAGTTTTTATCTTCGCTGTGTAAATCCATTCGTATTTAGTCTCAGAACAGTACGGATAAACCACGAAAGCAAATATTCACCCGTTCGAGGCACTTTTATGATCGACCACGAATGCGATCCATGCTGAGTTTGCTTGAAAAATAGCTATAGTTCTTACGTGCGCCCTCTGAGCAGGCGCGCGTACATCCGTCGAAACAACACAGTTATTCCTCTCATTTGTTTTTAAATGTCATTTTCGTCCAGCGTTTGTCAACGCCATATTATTTTAATGCAAAAGCTTCCTCTTAACATTTCATCGATATATGCTCTATGAACTCTGTGTTAGCTATACCAACTATATATAAATGCTACATCAAAATATTAAATTCGAACGGCGTATTTCTGTGTGCATATATGATTGGGTGTGGGTATGTGTTGGGAGTTACATAAAGCAGGGAAGGGTGGAGAAATAGATAGTAATCGACTGACCAGTCAATGCATATTTGCTCGATTTTCAGCTAAATTTATAAATCTCAGAATCGGATTTTCTTTCTCAAATATAAATTTTTATCGACTAGCGGCACATGGGTCACTAGTTTCTTCACTCCTTTTTTCCTTTGATGGTTTCTTCGTCGGACCGAAAATGTTAGTACGTTGAAATAGATGTACAAATCGGTCACTGGTGTCCAGAGGAAAGTTTTAATCGAGAAAGTTTAGGATGAGAATTGGTCGCCCGGAGATGGCGCTCCTTACAGCATGGTTTTCTGTCCGAACTAGTGGTCAGAAACAATAATAGTTGTGATTTGTGAAGAAAAAGGCTCTATAGGTGTATTTGTATCTGGGAGTGGAAGAAAATTACTTCTATAAGAACTCCTTCTTGGAAATACAACACAATAAATTAGAACTCCGTACTTTTCATGGTCGCACATTTATATTCGTTTGAATATTTGTTGAGTTTTTCACAAAATTCAAGAACGCGGCCGAACCACGTGAATCAGAAACTTAATTTCTGAGTATTCTTGGTCGTCATGGTACATAGCATATATCTAGTATGAGTGATTTGTATTCTGGTGTATAGGAAACTATAACGATGTGCGTGTATCTGTGACCTTGAATTGGTTGGCAAGGCTATGTGTGTGGGGTGGCAGGGGCGTCACGGAGAGAAGATAACGGGAACAGAGTTCGGCATCAATCAGATTCTATATAAATCGTGTGAAACCACGAGATATAGTCGCAAGCCGATTCACTCACATATTCTGGCGCGCGATTTCAGTCGACCGAGTGTTTGTCTTAAATTAGAGAACAAGTTTTTATCTTCGCTGTGTAAATCCATTCGTATTTAGTCTCAGAACAGTACGGATAAACCACGAAAGCAAATATTCACCCGTTCGAGGCACTTTTATGATCGACCACGAATGCGATCCATGCTGAGTTTGCTTGAAAAATAGCTATAGTTCTTACGTGCGCCCTCTGTGCAGGCGCGCGTACATCCGTCGGAACAACACAGTTATTCCCCTCATTTGTTTTTAAATGTCATTTTCGTCCAGCGTTTGTCAACGCCATATTATTTTAATGCAAAAGCTTCCTCTTAACATTTCATCGATATATGCTCTATGAACTCTGTGTTAGCTATACCAACTATATATAAATGCTACATCAAAATATTAAATTCGAACGGCGTATTTCTGTGTGCATGTGCATATATGATTGGGTGTGGGTATGTGTTGGGAGTTACATAAAGCAGGGAAGGGGGGGGGGGTGGGGACAAATAAACAGTAACCGACTGACCCGTCAATGCATATTTGCTCGATTTTCAGCTAAATTTATGAAACTCAGAATCGGATTTTCTTTCTCAAATATAGATTTTTATCGACTAGCGGCACATGGGTCACTAGTTTCTTCACTCCTTTTTTCCCTTGATGGTTTCTTCGTCGGACCAAAAATGTTAGTACGTTGAAATAGATGTACAAATCGGTCACTGGTGTCCAGAGGAAAGTTTTAATCGAGAAAGTTTAGGATGAGAATTGGTCGCCCGGAGATGGCGCTCCTTACAGCATGGTTTTCTGTCCGAACTAGTGGTCAGAAACAATAATAGTTGTGATTTGTGAAGAAAAAGGCTCTATAGATGTATTTGTATCTGGGAGTGGAAGAAAATTACTTCTATAAGAACTCCTTCTTGGAAATACAACACAATAAATTAGAACTCCGTACTTTTCATGGTCGCACATTTATATTCGTTTGAATATTTGTTGAGTTTTTCACAAAATTCAAGAACGCGGCCGAACCACGTGAATCAGAAACTTAATTTCTGAGTATTCTTGGTCGTCATGGTACATAGCATATATCTAGTATGAGTGATTTGTATTCTGGTGTATAGGAAACTATAACGATGTGCGTGTATCTGTGACCTTGAATTGGTTGGCAAGGCTATGTGTGTGGGGTGGCAGGGGTGTCACGGAGAGAAGATAACGGGAACAGAGTTCGGCATCAATCAGATTATATCTAAATCGTGTGAAACCACGAGATATAGTCGCAAGCCGATTCACTCACATATTCTGGCGCGCGATTTCAGTCGACCGAGTGTTTGTCTTAAATTAGAGAACAAGTTTTTATCTTCGCTGTGTAAACCCATTCGTATTTAGTCTCAGAACAGTACAGATAAACCACGAAAGCAAATATTCACCCGTTCGAGGCACTTTTATGATCGACCACGAATGCGATCCATGCTGAGTTTGCTTGAAAAATAGCTATAGTTCTTACGTGCGCCCTCTGTGCAGGCGCGCGTACATCCGTCGGAACAACACAGTTATTCCCCTCATTTGTTTTTAAATGTCATTTTCGTCCAGCGTTTGTCAACGCCATATTATTTTAATGCAAAAGCTTCCTCTTAACATTTCATCGATATATGCTCTATGAACTCTGTGTTAGCTATACCAACTATATATAAATGCTACATCAAAATATTAAATTCGAACGGCGTATTTCTGTGTGCATGTGCATATATGATTGGGTGTGGGTATGTGTTGGGAGTTACATAAAGCAGGGAAGGGGGGGGGGGGGGGGGGGACAAATAAACAGTAACCGACTGACCCGTCAATGCATATTTGCTCGATTTTCAGCTAAATTTATGAAACTCAGAATCGGATTTTCTTTCTCAAATATAGATTTTTATCGACTATAGCGGCACATGGGTCACTAGTTTCTTCACTCCTTTTTCCCCTTGATGGTTTCTTCGTCGGACCAAAAATGTTAGTACGTTGAAATAGATGTACAAATCGGTCACTGGTGTCCAGAGGAAAGTTTTAATCGAGAAAGTTTAGGATGAGAATTGGTCGCCCGGAGATGGCGCTCCTTACAGTATGGTTTTCTGTCCGAACTAGTGATCAGAAACAATAATAGTTGTGATTTGTGAAGAAAAAGGCTCTATAGGTGTATTTGTATCTGGGAGTGGAAGAAAATTACTCCTATAAGAACTCCTTCTTGGAAATACAACACAATAAATTAGAACTCCGTACCTCTCATGGTCGCACATTTATATTCGTTTGAATATTTGTTGAGTTTTTCACAAAATTCAAGAATGCGGCCGAACCACGTGAATCAGAAACTTAATTTCTGAGTATTCTTGGTCGTCATGGTACATATATAGCATATATCTAGTATGAGTGATTTGTATTCTGGTGTTTTGGAAACTATAACGATGTGCGTGTATCTGTGACCTTGAATTGGTTGGCAAGGCTATGTGTGTGGGGTATCAGGGGTGTCACGGAGAGCAGATAACGGGAACAGAGTTCGGATCAATCAGATTATATCTAAATCGTGTGAAACAACCAGATATAGTCGCAAGCCGATTCACTCGTATATTCTGGCGCGCGATTTTAGTCAACCGAGTGTTTGTCTTGAATTAGAGAACAAGCTTTTATCTTCGCTGTGTAAATCCATTCGTATTTAGTCTCAGAACAGTACGGATGAACCACGAAGGCAAATATTCACCCGTTCGAGGCACTTTTATGATCGACCACGAATGCGATCCATGCTGAGTTTGCTTGAAAAATAGCTATATTCTTACGTGCGCCCTCAGTGCAGGCGAGCGCACATCCGTCGGAACAACACAGTTATTCCCCTCATTTGTTTTTAAATGTCATTGTCGTCCAGCGTTTGTCAACGCCATATTATTTTAATCTAACAGCTTCCTCTTATTTCATCAATATATGCTCTATGAACCCTGTGTTAGCTATACCAACTATATATAAATGCTACATCAAAATAGTAAATTCAAACGGCGTATTTCTGTGTGCATATGTGAGTGGGTGTGGGTATGTGTTGGGAGTTACATAAAGCAGGGAAGGGGGGAGAAATATATAGTAATCGACTGACCAGTCAATGCATATTTGCTCGATTTCAGCTAAATTTATAAAACTCAGAATCGGATTTTCTTTCTCAAATTTAAATTTTTATCGACTAGCGGCACATGGGACACTATAGTTTCTTCACTCCCTTTTTTCCTTTGATGGTTTCTTCGTCGGACCGAAAATGTTAGTACGTTGAAATAGATGTACAAATCGGTCACTGGTGTCCAGAGGAAAGTTTTAATCGAGAAAGTTTAGGATGAGAATTGGTCGCCCGGAGATGGCGCTCCTTACAGCATGGTTTTCTGTCCGAACTAGTGGTCAGAAACAATAATAGTTGTGATTTGTGAAGAAAAAGGCTCTATACTCTAAGCTCAGAAGGTGTAAAAAAGGTGCAAAAAAGGTGTAAATCAAACGTTTACACCTTCTAGGTTCATGTTTACACCCTTAGGAGGTGTAAATAAGGTGTAGAAAAGGTGCAAATGTATGAAGATTGATTCCAACCCTGATTTTACACCCGTAAAGGTGTAAATTTATTAAAAGGTGTTAAAAAGGTGTAAATACTTAATTTTTCATACACATTTGGAACTTAATTTCTGTGTTGAGGAAATGTAATTCCTTGTCATGCTTACGGTAACCATCAAAATTTTCAAGCACTCCAACTTTCTATACAAAATTAAATCAATGGATCTAACAATTTGACCAGTCTCTCTAACATTTGAGAAAAAATCCAACGGAAATATTATAATAAAAACCGAGCTGCAGACCATAAGATTCAATCCCCCAGTCGGTTTTACGAGGGAGTGAAAATTGAACAGCCGCTCTAGTGTTCTCACTCAAGGTTGAGCCCAAGACTACAGGGCGGGGGGGGGGGGGAGGGGCGTTCTGGGATTTTGAATATCAACATTATAGTAAATATTATGTATCATGCAGAGTCGACTAAAGCACGTTGTTTGTCGACCAATGTAAGAAGTTATCAGGTCGATATCTACAGTGCTGATAACTGCTTAGCTATCAGATAAAGTGATTTTCAACTTCATTTCAATGAGGGATTTGCACAATAAGCAGTGAATACAACGGAAACTGCTTTGATTGATCCACTGAGACAGGAAGGTGTGAAATGGACTAAACGGTTCGAAGTGATAATCATGACAGCTTGTTGTGCATGTTACCCATTAACAATTGTGCGATTATCGTCACAAATTATTACTTGATAAAGTAATGGTTACCATCCTGTCCGGAAACGACCCCTTTTAACACACCATAATCATAATCCGCGGCCTGCCTTTATCTCATATCTCTTTGACGCTAACGCAAAGTTTTGGTTAAACTATACATATCGGTGATCGGATTCTATTGCTCAATTAGTTTTTGAGTTTATTCTGCAAATGCCTAACAATATATGCATCGCTTCTATTGTTCATGAATTTGTAAATAAGCATGGCTTCGCTTCCCATGCTGTCCACCATTTCCAATATAAGCCGACGCGATATTACTTCAAAACAAACTTCCATTACGATAAATTGCGCACAGCCGTTTTTTTCACGTCGCTCGTTCTATGCATCAAGTGGACTTTTTGCGAGATGGCGACTTGCCTGCTGTTGATCGGTGAGAATCGAAAGAAAATCGCTTTACCTTTTGCAACTCCCAGCCTGTCGGACCTTAAAGATCACATTTCACAGAATGCTACCTTAGCTGATCTAATTGGCATTAACGACGTAACCTTACAGGTAAATATGCCATATTTTAATATTTGTACAATATAATTGCCCCTGTGAACCCAGGTCGGAGCAGGGAGATACATGTAAACAGGTATGTAATTAGAGGGTGAAGAAAATGTTACATCTTACAGACAATTTATATCGGAGAATATATTTTTTATATTGTCGGAATCAGTAATCGAAACATATAGTTTCAACTGTGCTAAAATTGTGACTCGATTGAGTATTTTCTTGTGCTCACGGTATTTTATTCAACTTCTGCCAACAGAACAGAACAAGCTCGAAACTTTGTCGAATTAACTAACATACATGCGAAAAAATACGGTGCTATGATAACATACACTTTTGCAAAATTTGATTAATATAATCTGCTCAGACAGGTTGTTTGACTCAATCAACTTAGTGACGCTTAAAAATATAGAAATTCTATTTAAATGTCATCAATAGAAGGCCCCAAAATGAGATAGAAACGAGTCAGAACTGGTTAACCTGGTGCCCCGATTATGTAGGTGCTTGTTACCTATACCATTGTGTTCGGGAACCAGGTTATAAATGATACTAGTCAATGCGCATGCGTACAAGGATCACGTGGGAGAAAATGGAGGGCGGTTTGATTTTCTTCCGGAAAGGTTTGTTTCAAACTTTGCGAAATCGTGTCGATTTAGCCCACTATAGTCGCACATATTTGTTAGTATTATCTTCATTAGATAGGAGTGCAACTACCTCGAACATGTCACTGTTGAAAATGTGCTTCAAAATGCTCAGCTCACATAAAAAGTGGGAGTGCATTTGCCTGAATGCGAATCCAATATGGCGGCATAAATTTGTTCAGTGATAGCTTTGCTCAGTTTAATGCAGTATACTTTTAGTGAATTTTAGTACACAGTGTAATAGGAATAGTCAATAACGCCCAGTGGAACACTTGGATCATCATGGGGGAGGAGTAAAGTATTCGAGCCAGGCGCAGTCATAGTAAGCCATCAATGAACTTGACCTACTTAGAATTTATGAATGAAATTTTCAAAAATTCCCACAAATTCAACCGTTTGACCTCCCCCAATATTCCCTAACCTGTCCGCAAGGGAGTACCGTCTATATTTTTCATGAAAATGATCGTAACGTCACAAAAAATGTCATTTTCAAAAACCCTTTGTTGTCCGCATGTCCATGTAGGGCATTGCAGCAAATGGTCTTCGCAGACTTGCCTTACCGTAAATACATGTCTACTCTGCCGAATTGCAACATTTCGCGGTAGTACTAGTAGTGAACACTTGGAATTGAAACATTTCTTGCAAACACTCCCAACAATCCTTCAGCCAATAAATACTCACTGACAATTCGCCCGCTCTCAAAACCGCTCTATCACTCGTATGGCTTCCATCTTCACGGCCCCATAGTTTATCCACCTGACAACAAGCGAATCAGGTCAAACAACAGGGTGCCACAAAAGAAGAACCTCACGTGATCATCCGCTCAAACGAAAACACATCACTCCACCAATGATAGCCGAATGCGGTTTCCAGTTTTGCATATCAATTGAGGAGGGTCACAAAGTTTGGGGGGGGGGGGGGGAGGGTTTAAAATACACTACACTTTTGGATATGACATTCAATCTGTTATTGTGGCCGCTACAAAAATTCCATCAGATAGCACTCCAATGGAACCTTCCTGCTCCCACGTTTCTGACTTCAAACAATGACCGCTAATTCATTTAATCTCAATATCCTTTCTCAGGTACGCAGGCTGCCAGGAACGAAAGACTTGGACTATCCCATCTATACAGCACTGAGGGGGACAACGTATGACTCGCGTGCACGACCGCCATACAACATACTGTATTACGTCTCCGTGACGTCCTGTTCCATCAACGAAACAATATTTCCCTGTGCGATTGTCTTCACCCTGTACCATTCCCAATGTTCATACTCGCAATTTACCCATGTTGTTGGAATAAATTTTCATCATGCTGTATGCCAATAAAAACTGTTCAGAATTCATCCTTCTCCGATTTCTTGTATCATGTCCACCGTTCAGTATTATCACGTCTTTTATGTCCACTTTCCTCATCGTTTGTGTTTGATGTCTATAACGGAATACCTCGCTAACCAGCAATAATTCCTCCCCAAATTAATCATTTAGATTTTTCTCTCTCTCGGAAAAAACAATAGTAATATTGAAAAATAAACCCAATCGACGTTGAATTTATAACAACGGCATGTAATGGAGAGAAGTCAAAACCTGACAGCCCTACTCCTTGGAACAGTCCAACTTCCTCACTCGGTATGCTGTCGACAATGTACATCATGAATATTCATAAACTTACTAATTAGGGCGCTGTGTCATGCATATGCATATACGCATGCGTGCAAACTGTTCACTATCCAATCAGAATTTCGGATCTATATATGGTTTCACCCCTTTGTGATTGCTTTCGGAAACCCTGTGCGAGGTTTAAATATATCTTCCGAACAAATTCCCTCGTGTCGTGCTTGCATAGCTCAGTCGGTAGAGCGGAAGCCTATGGTCCAGAGTGTGTGGTTGGCGTGTTCGATCCTACCCCGTGTCATTGAACGGTAATGTACTTGTACTGTATTTCCTTGTACTAACCCATGTGTAATAAAATAAATAAATGCCAAATAAATGTACATTCGTCTGCAGGGAAACGGAATTGCGGTACAGGATGAATGAAGAGGGGACAATAATACAGAAGTGTACGGTAAGGCAGTTTCGCCAAATTTCACGCTATAACTTTTTATACCCCAAAATAAATCCTAGCCCCATTTATTACTCTGGTCCCAAAAAAATATCGCCCTTTTTAGAATGTGTTTTAATCCACCAATGGGAATAGAGGAGATCACGTGGTCGTGAGAATAAATTGGCATGAATGAAATGCCGTCACTAGAATACTACGCCTGGCTCGGATTCTTTACTTCTCCCCATCATGGAACGATATGCTTGGGATATTTTGAGGTACTATTTATTTACACATATAATTTTATTAATATGAAACCAGAACTATAGTATAGGCCTATGATGTTTAAAACAACAGGCTTCAAAACCTTACCGCTATATATACGGACCTGACCAGACCGGTACTCCCTGGGACGGCCCTGGTGGGACTTCTATACATATTACGAGGGATAATAGGGCTCATGTCATCACACAGTCTGATATCTCACCCGCGGGGCCGATTTGTCGGGGCCAGATGAAATAATAGCGGAACGTAAGCTTGGATATTTTTCGGAAATGCCTCTGGGAGTTCGGTAGCTCTGCCTCTCGGATCATGAGCTTTGATATCCCCTGAACAGCTGAAGAAACCCCGGGAAGACAAATCCTTTACTGTTACGGACAAGGCTTGTGTTTTGGTAGTGATCAACTATTGATTTTTACGGACGTTTGGGGAAAATACAATACAGTAATACAGTCGGCACCGGACAGGCAGCTCATATCAGACGAATGATTTAATGAAGTTACTGACGTGAAATAGAGTTCACTCTTTTAGAAATATTATCGATGTATTATGTATGTATTATTGTGTCCTCCAATATTTTGGGAAAAGGTCTAGAACCATCGCAAAAAGAATGTGAAAATTACTTCACTTGTCCGTTTTTTATTTAATTGTTCAGTCGCGAACAGTCTCCGTCTGGGTCTAACTACGGGGAGTAGTCGTATATATTTATTAACACCGCCGAAATAACCGGACCCTTGCGAGGCTAGACGATCGACCGTGCGCCTTTATAATCAGATTAGCCTAATTCAGTCCACCGTTTACAGCAGGCATAATATATAGCGGTCTGACCAGCGCCGTTCCCCTGAGGTCCGGACCTCCACAGGACGGGTAAGCTTTTGAATACGTATCGTTTAAAAAGAGCTAGGCTGGACTGGAGAATCGGTTTTTGTAGGTTCTCTTCAGCCCCTACGACTTAGTTTCATGGGTATATGACGGCTTAGTTTCGTGGGTATATGACACAGATTGACTGATAGATTGTTTGCGGCACTTACTTAAATGTGATTTATTTATTTTCCAGTTGTATGATGCTGATTTTGAAGAGTTCGTGGACCTCGAGGACCAGGATGCGATACCCGATAAGTCCAAAATCAAGATATTACAGCATACGACAACAGACGGAGCATTTCACAATGTTTCAGAGCATACTGATAAGGTATCAATGATTCGTGTTCTCCTGTGATGTCTACCCCGTCTTTGATATTCCATATGATACCCAATCTATTCGCACCACAAAGCAGTGTTTGAAAGTGAATCACTGTTATTCACTGTTAATCTGACCGGAACCTTTGCTAATTTTATTAAGTCTTATAATTATTATTCACTTCTGGTTTTGTAGCTACACTGTGATCAATCGTTTCAGTTCAATGAGTATGTGGATACATGTATATTTGACTTACCCTGTTTCTATGCAGACTATGCAGGATATAGCCAGTTACTTATGTGCGTCCTTAAACCGCAGTTGAAAAATTTATATTTTTTCCCATTTCAGGAAAGCACAGACACTGGTCCAAGTGACACTGTGGAAATGCATTCTCAACTTGAACAATCAACTGTGTAAGTCAACTTTCATACAGTCTGATTACCGTAGTTTTGTTTCTTTTCCAAAGAATGTAAACTTGATTCAGTTACATGGGCTGGGCTCGTCTACTGTGTTGGGATTGACAGTTCAAAACATAAATTTACTCTTTGTTTCTGTGTATATTTCCAGTTAATAACAACCCTTGATGTTTTGAAGATTGATACTTTAGGCTAACAGTGATCATTACTTTGAATGTATGTTCACCCTGTTGGTCCTGGCCACCAATCAAGACTTGTGAGCGCAGTTGTAAAGCATGAAATCAAATTAAGCTAAGCTATCCAGCTTCAATATCCACTAAGTATGCATATAATATTGGTCTGAATTCAGTGAAGAGGACAATTGGCTCATACATGTAAAGTTACATTGTAGCAAGGGGAGGTAATTTCACAGCATTCCTCACTCTTACAATAGAAAAGATGTTAAGATTGGGTATTGGGTTATCTCCTTTTGATTGCACCGCACTCTGATTACCTGCTGGATCATCTTCACAAGTCCAGGTAAATCGTAAATCCTCGCAGAGGGTTTATCCGGACTTTTTGGGTGATTCGAATGAGTTCTTGAGTCGATGCCTCTAATATACAATCTCGTACATTTCATCCACCGCGCTTGTTTTGAATTAGCATGTCGGTATCTCCAGCTTGCGGTTTTTGCTTTGACTTCCGATGTCGATTTCCGCTTGACATCAAAGCAGTTGGGCCCGCAATAAAATTGAAACCTGTCTCATCTGATATCTCGCAGCGGATAATGGCCTAATCAACCAGCTTAGCGCGTTCACTGACTGGATTGATTCAGGGGAAATCCCTTCATCTATTTTTATACAGAACTAACTAACCAAGCCAGTGTATCGATCCCAATAGACCGATCGATACACTGGCTCGCGAGGATGCTACTGGATATGACTGTCTCACAAGCGGGAGGTTATGGGTTCAAACCCTGCCAGGGTCATATCAAAAACAATGGTAATTCTTCCTCTCTTCACGCTCAGCATTAAGAGTACTGGTTGCTCCCCCCCCCCCAGTGTCCAGATAATGTGACTGGGTGGAGTATCATGATCATGTCTGCCTATGGTATGATGCGTCATTTGCTGTGCTGTCGTGATATGACTGAAAAATGTTGGATGTTACATGCCAAGATGAAGTGCCACTGCCTGACACATCCACTTGCTGTTGATTCCTTAGTACTGCATGGAAATATAATGATTTATCTAATTATTAAAGCTATTCATGTTTAAAAAAAACTTTTTGGTCAGATATTGGAGGATGATACACAAATTCATAAAGAGCCTTCTTAATAACTGCGGTGGTCTAATGGTTAGAGCGTCGGCGTCGTAAGCGGTAGGTACTGGGTTCGATCCCAGGCCGGGTCATACCTAAGACTCGAAAAATGGAACTTGTTGCTCCCTCGCTTACGCTCAGCATTAAGAGGATAGAACAAGGACTGGTTCGCTCGGTGTCAGTATAATGTGACTGAGTGGGGTGTCATGTCTGCCTACGGCATGATATTTCAGTGGGACAGCACTATAAAATGGCAGCATTAGATCCGCTCTGTTACAAGTAGGTTCCCCTGCCTCTCCCCCTCCCCTCCCTTCCCTTCCCCGTCGTGATATAGCTGAAAAAATGTTGAAAGCGACGTTAAACCCTATTCACTCACTCACTCACTCTTAATAACTTAAAAAACTGAATGGGTTTCTAACAACATAATACTAATTGGATTTCTTTTCTTCTGTTTCCAGTTCTTAAGAGACTTTGACACACTTGTGGGGAAGGACATTGATAAAGAGTTCCTTGGAAGCATGAAGAAATACACGTCAGCAGTGTTCAACATATTGGCTTCAAAACAAAAACAGGAGGAGTTAAAGACGCTGAAGGAAAATCCGTCAGTGGAAGATGATAAAAAATGTGAGTATTTTGCAAACCTGCAAAAATGCAATAATCTATTGATTGGCATGATTTTCATTTGAATGGGCAGGACATAATGCAGATTAAGTTTGACATGAATTATTTGGAAGGTATAGATTTTGAATCGACCAACCAGTTTGTAGATGTTGGAATACTGGACATGCAATTGTTTGCCAAATAAAAATATCACTTTCCTACACATTTTATCCCTGAATGGGTTGTTTATTGTAATTTAAATCAAAGGGAGATAATTAGCTGAAACTGCCTTCTTTCAACCATTGAGAGCAAAACAAAATGATGGGGGCGGGGAGGCTGGATGGAGCTGTCAAGATGTATTTTTCATCATTTAATTTAATATGGATTCTTTTTCTCATACAGATCAACTGGCCATTGCCGTGGTGCCAGTCATTGTGGACCATTTCAAGGAAGACCTAACCATGCTGATCCAAAATGAAGTAAGTGAATAATTCTTCACGAGTGTAATCGATATAGTTCACGATACTAATCACATAGATCTAACATACAACGTCGATGAGTATACAAGTAAAAACTTTAGGGCATTGGAGGTGGAAACTGCATTTCTTCTCTTTTCCACTATATTACGTGTATGTATATATATAACTTAGTAATGAGCGATGCTGGTTCGAATTGGAATTTGGCCTGGTTTGATATTTTTTAAGCCTGTCTAGCGTACAAACTGACACCTACCTGTACACATGATATGATTTATTACTACATCCGCAGGCAGAATAAAAGGTTTTTGGACATTCAACGTATAATTCAGAAGACTCATTGGTCATGAGGGTAAAAGATTATGATTGAAGAATACTATCAATCCCATATGCTTATATATGTTTTATGTTACTTTCAGGTAACTCTTGCTGTTATGACACCAATTATTGTTCACCAGGGTTTCAATATGGAGACCGCGGATACCATCTCTGTCTATGTGGAGAAGCAGAAGCTTTTGGACACGACGGATCTCCTGCTGGGATTGAAATGCCTGCTCGCCGCATATTGGTTTTTCAATATACGCTACAACGAGAAAGTTAACAACTCCTTGACATAACTCGAACTGCTTTTTCTGAAGTTGTCCTATACAAGGCCAAGACCTACCGTTATCAGGACGGTGACAAAGTTACAGAAGCAGTAAGAGCTACTTCTCACTTACAGAAAAATATTCTTGAACCATGACGCTGTATCATACTTATGTAAGGGTTTCATTAACTTTTCAAGTAGGTGGCAATTCACCAAAGTAGCAGGCTATTATTATGGCATTTAACATTGAGTAATACAGACAACTAAGCAAAGTAGGTGGTTGCTCTGTTGAAAGTAGTCCCAAAAATTATCGCCTTCTAATAAAACCCGTTATGAACATTCGGACACATATTAATGTGTATATTTTACCGCTCAACTCCCAATCAAGTGTCATTGCCATTTTTGTTACCTGTTATACCCTACTCTCTGAGAGTTTTTGATTTTCGGTCTCAGAGGCCAGGGCACCCCAGCAGGTTATGTACAAAAGCATTCCATGACAGTTATCCTCACTCCCCCCCCTCCCAACAACTCCCCCACCCAGTGCCATTGCCATTTTTGTTACCTGTAATACCCTACTCTCAGAGTTTTCGATTTTCGGTCACAGAGGCTAGGGCACCACAGAAGGTTATGTGCAAATCTCCACTCCAACTCCCCCCCCCCCAACCCCACCCCACCCCCGGCTGGATCTGGTGTTGCTGTCAGTTTCTGTTACTAGTTACCCCTACTCTCTGAGAGTTTTCGATTTTCGGTCTCAGAGGCTAGGGCACCCCAGAAGGTTATGTACAACTCTTCCCTCCCCCCTCCCCAACTCTCCCATCCAGTGTCATTGCCATTTTTGTTACCTGATACGCCCTACTCTCTGAGAGTTTTCGACTTTCGTTCTCAGAGGCTAGGCACCCCTGAGGGTCATCTACAAAAGTATTCCTACAAAAGTATTCCATGGCAAAGATCTGCTCCCCCCCCCCACACATACCCGTTGTCATTAAGAAAATTATTCTATGGCAAATATCTGTTTACGAACCCAGAACACTGATCATGGATATGTAACTGGATTGCTAGTTTTTATTTCTTTATTAACTGTTACGTTTATTTTTATTAATTTTTTTCCATGGAGTAAGTTGTTAAATCGGCCCCATACAGGTGCATCCATTTGTATTCAGGGTGAAAAATATAATGAAGGGTAACTTTTCATGAAACCTGTATTAACACATACGAGCAGAGATACCCAATTATTATTTAGGATATTCAAGATACCCAATTATTATTTAGGTTGAGCAACTTATTTTACTTCTTGGTCGGTACCTGGATTGGAGTGCCTGTATATTTAAGTCTTTGTGCTTTGAGGGTTAAGATTCATCTGTATATATTATAGCTGTTTGATGTCTGTACTATGGGATGAGGTGAGGAGGTGGGGGGGGGGGGTCGCTGTCATATGCAACAGGACATGCTGAGTTTGGGTTGGGTTGGGTTGCTTGTGAACTTTGTGCTTTAAATTGTTTGAACTTTGTGCTTTAGTGGGCGGGGTAAAGACTTGTGTGTATATAAATAGTTGTACGATATCTGTAGGCGGGTGAAAGTTGGAGGCATAAGTGACATGAACATAACGTGCTCAATTTAGGTTGGGTTGGGATGCTTGTATTTTTAATCGTTTGAACTTTGTGCTTCCAGGGATTGAGAGTGAACTATGATATCGGGGAGGGCTAACATGATAAAGACCAATGTAAATGTGCTTTTTGTGATTTCCTTAATAAAATATATCATACATATATTTTGTGTTAATGTTCTTATTGTGTACCTCAACCAAGAGCCATTACTGGGTGGTACGAACACCACTAATTCTAACTAAAAAGGTGCAAATTAACACCTTTTGAAGGTGTAATTCTCACGAAATGGGTGTGTTTTAACACCCCTGGAAGATGGAATCGTCTCCAGAAGGTGTATTTTAGCACCTCTGGAAGGTTTAATTTTGGCCGAAAGGTGTAAATAAGCACCAACGAAAGGTGTAATTCTTACTAAAAAGGTGTGATTTATCACCCGTGGAAGATGGAATGATCACCAGAAGGTGTATTTTAGCACCCCTAGATGATTCAAATTTGCCTGAAAGGTGTAAATGAACACCCAAAGAAGGTGTAATTCTGTTGAAAAGGTGTAAATTAACACCACTGAAAGGTTTAGTTGTGGTCAAAAGATGTAAATAAACACCCATGGGATGCTGGGTTCCCCCAAAAATATGCTTATAAATTTGTCTGGAAGGTGCAAATTTTATTCAGAAGGTGTGAATGAACACCCATGGAAGGTGTAATGTGAGCAAAAAAGGTGTAACTTAACACCTTTTCGAGAAGGTGTAAATTTACACCTTTCGGAGAGGGTGTTAATTCACACCCAAAAGGGTGTTAGCCCTGGGACAAGCCATTTACACCCCGTAGAGGTGTAATTTACACCTTCTGGGCTAAGTGTGTATAGGTGTATTTGTATCTGGGAGTGGAAGAAAATTACTCCTATAAGAACTCCTTCTTGGAAATACAACACAATAAATTAGAACTCCGTACTTCTCATGGTCGCACATTTATATTCGTTTGAATATTTGTTGAGTTTTTCACAAAATTCAAGAACGCGGCCGAACCACGTGAATCAGAAACTTAATTTCTGAGTATTCTTGGTCGTCATGGTACATAGCATATATCTAGTATGAGTGATTTGTATTCTGGTGTATAGGAAACTATAACGATGTGCGTGTATCTGTGACCTTGAATTGGTTGGCAAGGCTATGTGTGTGGGGTGGCAGGGGTGTCACGGAGAGAAGATAACGGGAACAGAGTTCGGCATCAATCAGATTATATCTAAATCGTGTGAAACCACGAGATATAGTCGCAAGCCGATTCACTCACATATTCTGGCGCGCGATTTCAGTCGACCGAGTGTTTGTCTTAAATTAGAGAACAAGTTTTTATCTTCGCTGTGTAAATCCATTCGTATTTAGTCTCAGAACAGTACGGATAAACCACAAAAAACAAATATTCACCCGTTCGAGGCACTTTTATGATCGACCACGAATGCGATCCATGCTGAGTTTGCTTGAAAAATAGCTATGGTTCTTACGTGCGCCCTCAGTGCAGGCGAGCGCACATCCGTCGGAACAACACAGTTATTCCCCTCACTTGTTTTTAAATGTCATTGTCGCGGGTGTTTGGTGGGTGTCCGGTGGCCATTGGTTCCTGTTGCTTCAATGTATTTTGCTGAGAAGCAACAGGAACTTGATAATGTGATGTCTAGCACTGTAATATCACTTGTCTTTATTGCACCATGGAAGGGTCCTGTCCGTGTCTTGTGTGCTGTCATCAGTGTTTTATAGGGTGGATGGAGGGTGTCTGGTTCCATGCTGCTTCAAAGATTTCTTCTTTGAAGTAGCAGGAACGCAACTGTGCTGAGTGGTGCTTAGTTGATTCGTCGCGATATAGCTAAAATATTGTTGAAAGCGACGTTAAATTCTATTCACTCACTCACTCCTAAATGTCATTGTCGTCCAGCGTCTGTCAACGCCATATTATTTTAATCTAACAGCTTCCTCTTAACATTTCCTCAATATATGCTCTATGAATTCTGTTTGTAGCTATACCAACTATATATAAATGCTATCTGGGAGTGGAAGAAAATTACTCCTATAAGAACTCCTTCTTGGAAATACAACACAATAAATTAGAACTCTGTACCTCTCATGGTCGCACATTTATATTCGTTTGAATATTTGTTGAGTTTTTCACAAAATTCAAGAATGCGGCCGAACCACGTGAATCAGAAACTTAATTTCTGAGTATTCTTGGTCGTCATGGTACATAGCATATATCTAGTATGAGTCATTTGTATTCTGGTGTATAGGAAACTATAACGATGTGCGTGTATCTGTGACCTTGAATTGGTTGGCAAGGCTATATATGTGTGTGGGGTGGCAGGGGTGTCACGGAGAGAAGATAACGGGAACAGAGTTCGGGATCAATCAGATTATATCTAAATCGTGTGAAACCACGAGATATAGTCGCAAGCCGATTCACTCACATATTCTGGCGCGCGATTTTAGTCGACCGAATGTTTGTCTTAAATTAGAGAACAAGTTTTTATCTTCGCTGTGTAAACCATTCGTATTTAGTCTCAGAACAGTACGGATAAACCACGAAAGCAAATATTCACCCGTTCGAGGCACTTTTATGATCGCCAAGAACGCGATCCATGCTGAGTTTGCTTGAAAAATAGCTATATTCTTACGTGCGCCCTCAGTGCAGGCGCGCGTACTTCCGTCGGAACAACACAGTTATTCCCCTCATTTGTTTTTAAATGCCATTGTCGTCCAGCGTCTGTCAACGCCATATTATTTTAATCTAACAGCTTCCTCTTAACATTTCATCAATATATGCTCTATGAACGCTGTGTTAGCTATACCAACTATATATCAATGCTACATCAAAATATTAAATTCAAACGTATTTCTGTGTGCATATGTGAGTGGGTGTGGGTATGTGTTGGGAGTTACATAAAGCAGGGAAGGGAGTACAAATAGATAGTAACCGACTGACCAGTCAATGCATATTTGCTCGATTTTCAGCTAAGTTTATAAAACTCAGAATCGGATTTTCTTTCTCAAATATAGATTTTTATCGACTAGCGGCACATGGGTCACTAGTTTCTTTACTCCTTTTTCACCTTGATGGCTTCTTCGTCGGACCGAAAATGTTAGTACGTTGAAATAGATGTACAAATCGGTCACTGGTGTCCAGAGGAAAAATTTAATCGAGAAAGTTTAGGTTGAGAATTGGTCGCCCGGAGATGGCGCTCAATACAGTATGGTTTTCTGTCCGAACTAGTGGTCAGAAACAATAATAGTAGTGATTTATGAAGCAAAAACGGCTCTATAGTTGTATTTGTATCTGGGAGTGGAAGAAAATTACTCCTATAAGAACTCCTTCTTGGAAATACAACACAATAAATTTGAACTCCGTACCTCTCACGGTCGCACATTTATATTTGTTTGAATATTTGTTGGGTTTTTCACAAAATTCAAGAATGCGGCCGAACCACGTGAATCAGAAACTTAATTTCTGAGTATTCTTGGTCGTCATGGTATAGCATATATCTAGTATGAGTGATTTGTATTCTGGTGAATAGGAAACTATAACGATGTGCGTGTGTCTGTGACCTTGAATTGGATAGCATGGCTATGGGTGTGGGGTGGCAGGGGTGTCACGGAGAGCAGATAACGGGAACAGAGTTCGGATCAATCAGATTATATATAAATCGTGTGAAACCACGAGATATAGTCGCAAGCCGATTCACTCACATATTCTGGCGCGCAATTTTAGTCAACCGAGTGTTTGTCTTAAATTAGAGAGCAAGTTTTTATCTTCGCTGTGTAAATCCATTCGTATTTAGTCTCAGAACAGTACGGATGAACCACGAAGGCAAATATTCACCCGTTCGAGGCACTTTTATGATCGACCATTGTTAGTACCGAAAATGTTAGTACGTTGAAATAGATGTACAAATCGGTCACTGGTGTCCAGAGGAAAGTTTTAACCGAGAAAGTTTAGGTTGAGAATTGGCCGTCCGGAGATGACACTCCTTACAGTATGGTTTTCTGTCCGAACTAGTGGTCAGAAACAATAATAGTTGTGATTTGTGAAGAAAAGGGCTCTATAGGTGTATTTGTATCTGGGAGTGGAAGAAAATTACTCCTATAAGAACTCCTTCTTGGAAATGCAACATAATGAATTAGAACTCCGTACCTCTCACGGTCGCACATTTATATTCGTTTGAATATTTGTTGGGTTTTTCCACAAAATTCGAGAATGCGGCCGAACCACGTGAATCAGAAACTTAATTTCTGAGTATTCTTAGTCGTCATGGTACATAGCATATATCTAGTATGAGTGATTTGTATTCTGGTGTATAGGAAACTATAACGATGTGCCTGTATCTGTGACCTTGAATTGGTTGGCAAGGCTATGTGTGTGGGGTGGCAGGGGTGTCACGGAGAGCAGATAACGGGAATAGAGTTCGGGATCAATCAGATTATATATAAATCGTGTGAAACAACGAGATATAGTCGCAAGCCGATTCACTCACATATTCTGGCGCGCGATTTTAGTCGATCGAGTGTTTGTCTTAAATTAGAGAACAAGTTTTTATCTTCGCTGTGTAAATCCATTCGTATTTAATCTCAGAACAGTACGGATAAACCACGAAAGCAAATATTCACCCGTTCGAGGCACTTTTATGATCGACCACGAATGCGATCCATGCTGAGTTTGCTTGAAAAATAGCTATATTCTTATGTGCGCCCTCAGTGCAGGCGCGCGTATACTTCCGTCGGAACAACACAGTTATTCCTCTCATTTGTTTTTAAATGTCATTGTCGTCCAGCGTTTGTCAACGCCATATTATTTTAATGCAACAGCTTCCTCTTAACATTTTATCAATATATGCTCTATGAACTCTGTGTTAGCTATACCAACTATTCCTACGAAGTAGGCTACAGATCGCAAATTGTCCGGTAATGAGTCAGTCAGTCAGTCAGTCCAATCAAATCCTTTCTTCGGCAAAATAAGGAGAACCGTTGACATTAGGACCTTGATTTTTGGCATGAACGTGCATTAGGGCATTGTTACCAGCAAGTTCTGATCTGAAATAATTCTGATTAAAATTAGATTGATAATTAACATTTCAGTATATTGTTATAGATATATGTGAACTGTAGCCTTTAACGTGTATCCTATTTCACATTGGCCACATCAGGCTTGAGCCTTCAAATTCAGGTCAAATTACCCACAGCTAAAAATACCCTGTCCCACTGTATGCCACATGGCCCTATTACTGAGGTTAATCTTAACTACTGCATATACCATCAAACAATCAGCGCTGTTTCCATAACTTAAATTGTTAAACCATATCATTGAAATAATATAGCAGAAAACATTGATGTGAGTTATGATATGTACACTATGACCAAAGACATGTTCATAATGTGCTAATCGGATAGTTAGGACAATCATTACTTTGCACCAGAGAGTGTGTGACTTGGATTCAAGGGTTAAGACTTTGGAGGGAAATACAATTTTGACAGCAGAAATATGACCCCGCCATTTGCTGATTAGAGCGATAAAACAGGGTAGGCTAAATGGACCCTTTTCAATGCAGTATTTCTTGGCATGGATGTGAAAATATGAGGACATACTTTGTTTTTTTTTTGTACCTCTTGAATATTGACTATATATCACACTTGGATATAATTTGAACAAAAAATTACATGTGTAAACAAAATATGTTTAAATTTCTCTTGTCATTTCAAATCTTGATCCATTTTGATTCCTTGATTAGGGGATACAGAATCACTGCCACGGAGTGTGCTGGTGTGTCACAGCAATGCAATTCCGATTCACGCAACGAAGCTGAGGTGGTTTAAGGTTTATCAATGAAGAAAATCACCGATCAACCGCCATAGAATATAATGTGAAACAAGAAAACCGGAATAGTACATTCAT
>JAVTVY010013538.1:0-57292 GCA_036873755.1 Hanleya hanleyi
TCCTGCACAATGTTCTCGGGTTATCTCTCCGATCATGGGTGAGATCTCTTCTATGTACGCCTTCTTTATAGCGTGCTGTAGAAATTGTTTCCGGCGGTTGACCATACGTATGGGGCGACGATTGACCATGTCGTCGTCGAAAGCTCCTGCTTCACAGGCTTGAATAGTAGACGTTATTTCTTTCAGCTCGCAGTCGATGTCTTGAGTTTTGGCTTTCAGAGCACTCCACAAGACAGAGTTCAGGCTGATGCCCTCCTTTGTTGGGTAGACTTTCTTCTTGTCGTAATCGCATTTTCTCCACCTCCTTAGATGTACATGTGATTTACCTTGATACACGTTGTGACTGAGGTAAACGTCATCGTCTAAGTACAGCGGTTCAGGCGTCTGCTTATTACGGTTAATGAAGACATCTATCGTAGACTCGTAGAACTTTAGATTGTCCCAAGCTTTAGTGGTCATCGTGATACACTTTACGAAGGCAGAGTCCGCCACATCTCCGTGACTGATAATACGTAGTCGTGCAGCCCCATTCTCGCCTAAGATTTCCGCACACACGTTGTAAGCCAGAGGAATCATGGTTTACTGCGGGGTAACGTATACACAAGTGAGCTCGTCGAGAAGTGAATGATAACTGAGACCGAAAACGCTCTCCTTTTATCCTAATAGCCGTGTAAGGGTCACGTGATGTTTTCATTGTTAGTTAACAAAGGAACAGCTAAAAATAGACATTACTGCTAAAAATAGACACCATACCGCCCTATTTAAACCGGTTAAACCGGTTTTTCCGGGTTCTTACGACCACGCCCTAATTACGTCACAAAACCGGTTTTTCCGGTTTCTTACGACCGGTTAAACCGGTTTTACCGGTTAAACCGGTTTGACAGGTTTCTAAGGACATGTTAAACCGGTTTAACCGGTTTCTTACGACCACGCCCTAATTACGTCACAAAACCGGTTTTTCCGGTTTCTTACGACCGGTTAAACCGGTTTTACCGGTTAAACCGGTTTGACAGGTTTCTAAGGACATGTTAAACCGGTTTAACCGGTTTCTTACGACCACGCCCTAATTACGTCAAAAAAAACCCCGGTTTTTCCGGTTTCTTACGACCGGTTAAACCGGTTTTACCGGTTTCTTAAAACCGGTTTTTCCGGTTTCTTACAACCACGCCCTAATTACGTCACAAAACCGGTTTAACCGGTTTCTTAGGACCAGTTAAACCGGTTTTACCGGTTTCTTACGACCGGAAAAACCGGTTTTACCGGTTAAACCGGTTTTTTCGGTTTCTTACGACCACACCCTAATTACGTCACACGATGACGTCACTTTCGTTCTCAATTCTGATTGGTCCACTCACAGCAGGACCCATCTACTACTAGTGTGAACTGAAGTGGCACAAATATATCGGCAGGCCGGTGTGGAGGCTAAGAATATCCAATATTAAGAGTGCAAGGACACTCTTCTCCAGATATCTCCAGAGGTAGGACACTCTTCTCTCAATAAAAAGATAGGAAACGGGACACTTATCCCCACTCTTAGCCACCACACCGGAGTGAGGAGTTAATGACGTTAATGATAATAATCTTGATCAAAGGGGGTTTCCCATGGTTGAATATTAACCATCTCCCAGTCGACAAGATCATCATTCACACAACGAGTCGATTATAGTCATATACTGAATTTATCAGTCGGAAAAAATGCAGTTGGCGGATGTCGAAAATATGCTGTAAAAATGCGCCAGAACGCGCCATATGGCATCTAAATTTTCGAAAATTTTCGAATAGCCGGGCTTCGCGCCTGCGGCGCTCGCATTAGCAGTTGCGCAATATTCTCTACCGAACCCCCCCGTTGCCAAACCAGCCTACGGGCTTGAATAGGTACATGTAATTTAGCATGAATACTCTTATGTTCGGTGTACTGAAAGTGCATAAAATAATAATCGCGATGTCTCTTGACTGAAAATCAATTCCACTGTCTGAACGGAGTTCACTTGCAGTGGAAAAGGAGTCTGAATTCATGCAGTCTGTTTAGTCTCGGGTGCCGAACTCGAATTACCCATTATTATTTATGTTTTAATTCGAGACGAGGGGTCCCACATATTGATGGATATCTTTATCATATAAAGGTGGTCGTTGTGCACACCGCAGGTCATGGTAAGAATAAGCCTCAGCTCCTCAGATAGCTAGTCGTATAAAGAGGCCAGTAACTGAGGCACCTGTGGGGTTCCCGGATGTGAAAAGGAATAGGACCCCACCCATGTGGTTCCCGGGTGTGAAAAGGAATAGGACCCAACATCGTGATATGACTGAAATATAGTTGAAAGCGACGTTAAATCATATTCACTCACTCACTCACTCATATAAAGGTGATGTGGCCACCCCTGAATTCTAGCTACGCAACTCTGTATGCCCCTCGATCCCTCTCCTTCACCACTCCTTCCTCCTCTTCCTTCTCCTCCTAACTATAGTTATTCCCCCAACTTATGAACGGCTGAACGGATTTCTCTCAAATTTCTCATCAAATTTCCAATTAGATCCGATAGAATGACCTTAAACCGAAAAAAAAAATATAATAAAAAAGGCATATTTAGCCAATTTGGGGCCGGTGTGGCACAGTTCCCTAGCCTGTGGGGTATTGGATAGTCTATATAGTCCAGTCAATCTAGCGAGAAAATCACCAAACCTAGAAAAAATTGCAACAGAAACGGGGTTTGCGGTAAATAACCTCTGAAGTGATTCCGAACAACAGACAAGGGAAAATTTCTAATTTGCATAAATTCAAGATGGTCGCTCATTGCTTGTTTTCTATCTACATATTTATGCGGATATTACATTCAGGGAACGTATTTTCAGATAAAGGCTATGAGCCACCGTAAATACATCTTCGCATAAATAATTGACAACGGATGAAGGTGGAAGACGTTTCTCTGCCCAAAGTTCAAAATGGTCGCCATTTTCCAAGATGGCTGCTATTTTTCTGCCAGTACATCTAACAGAGAAATAGATATTTGTGTCCGATTTGAATATTGTTTGTGTCTATGTATATATATATAATTTTAATCACGCCAAATCTGATTCTGCTGACCAGAACTACCCTACAATACACCTTTGACATCAGCAATGACGATTACCCAGATTTTTACCTTCGCCAGTGCCTGGCCATTGTGGTCGAGTGTATCTGAATTCTGACCCAAAAGTCGCCTCAAAAATGCTCTTTTTGAAAATTACGTCACTGTGACGTCATCATGGCGGTCTCGTGGATTTTTTTTTTGCATTTTCTTGTAGAGCTCGACCCAAAGATATAGTGTGGCAAGTATCAGCCCTCTAGCCTTAGCGATAGCCAAAATATGTATGAGCACTTTCCCCTCCCCCCCCCACTCCCCCAGGCTGCGGTACACCACAAATCGCGATGGCCAGATAGGGTTAAATGGACAACTGCTATCTTATAACTGTTTGATCCATGGTCTCCCTTTAGAGTAGCATCATTCCCAGCTATGGTTCGTCTGACAAAGTCGTACCATGGCAGATAGCGGGTCTGCCATAGCGATAACCAGTCGGCAGTCTTACTTTCAGGATTTCCACTTCACATTTGTGACCTCGTGATATGGAGTATAGAGACATGTATAATATGAAGGATGTAAGTAGTGACACAGTAGTTGTCTTGAGGAACAAAGCGAAGAAGAAATAGTACATAGATGAAATCGATCAAACGAGTTCGATCATGCCCTACCTGCCGGTATCGCTAATTACCCGAGGGTGGCCGCCGAATTCGAACATTCTCGCGACCAGATAAGCAAAATAAACAATATCTCCTGAATTATTAAATTCTTTATTTCCTTGAAACACCACCTTTACCTTCATATCTGAAGGAGCACGGTTTTCTGCATTCCTTTAAGAAACATCTTTTCCTCTATACATGTCCACCGTTATATCCATGCATGAAAGCTTCACCGTTACCTTCATACCTGACTGACCACCGTTACCTCCCTTTGTTCAAGGATGTTCCTTACCTCCATTACTGGATGACCACCGTTACCTGCATACATGAATTATGTCTACCGTTACCTCCATTCCTTGAAGGACCACCGTTTCCTATATTGCTCGAAGGATCACCGTTACCGGTACCTCTATTCATGGCGGTCTACCGTTGCTTCCGTACTCCAAGGATCACCGTTACTTGTATATCTGAAGTTCAAACGTTACCTCCATTACTTGAAGGACCATTGTTATCCGCATAACTGAAGATCCATCATTACCTCCATAACTGAAGGGCCACCGTTACCTCCATAATTGAAGGACCACCGTTACTTCCATTCCTGGGGGTCTACCATCGCTTCCATACTCCAAGAATCACTTACTTATATACCTGAAGTTACGTTACCTCCATTACTTGAAGGACCACCGTAATCTCCATAACTGAAGATCCACCATTACCTCCATAACTGCAGGACCACCGTTACCTCCATAATGGAAGGACCACCGTTACTTCCATGCCTGAAGGTCCACCGTTACCTCCATTCTTGAACGACCATTGTTATCCACATAACTGAAGGACCACCGTTTGGAGATCCACCATTACCACCATTCCTTGAAGGACCAATGTTATCCACATAACTGAAGGACCACCGTTACTTTCATTCCTGAGAGGGCTACCTTTAATATCTCCATAATTGAAAGCAATCAGTTACCTTCATAACTGAAGATCCACCGTTACCTTCATTCCTTGAAGGGCCACAGTTACTTCTATCCCTTGAAGGAGCAGAGTAACCTTCACACCTGAAGATCCAACGTTGCACCCATTCTTTGGATGATCGCCCTTACCTCCATATCTTTAGGACCACCGTTTCCGCCATACCTGAAGGACCACCATTACCGGTCCATCGTTACCTCCGTTCGTTGAAGGATCTCCGTTACCCTCATACCTGATAGACCGCCATTAACTCCATACATTAAGGTCCACCGTTACCTCCATTCTTCTCTCTTGTAGGAAACTAGCCTAGTTTTATGCATACCATGATTCACTCTGTAAATTTGGTGCTAATGCTTTTATATGAATTAGGTCTTTGGATTACGGACGCGGAAATTCTTTAATGAATGACAGATGAATATTGAACGACGGACTAGACGCTTGTATTTGTAGAATAACTGTTACCTCCATACCTGATGGTCCACCGTTACCTCCATGTACCTGATGGTCCACCGTTACCTCCATACCTGGTAGGTCGCCGTTACCTCCATACCTGATGGTCTACCGTTACCTCCATACCTGATGGTCCACCGTTACCTCCATGCCTGATAGATCGCCGTTACCTTCATACCTGAAGGACCACCGTTACCTTCATTCTTTGAAGGATCACCGATACCTTCATTCCCGAAAGACTACCCTTACCTCATACCTGAAGGACCACCATAACCTCATATCTGAAGGACCACCGTAACCTCATAACTGAAGGACCACGAGTACCTCCATTGTTTGAAGCATCACTGTTTAAAATAACCACCGTTTTTTCATTCTTTGAAGGACCACCGTTACCTCCATATCGGAAGGACCACCGTTACCTTCACACCTGAAAGTCCACCGTTACAACTATTCCTTGAAGGATCACCGTTACCTCACTTTCCGAAAGCCCACCGTTACCTCATACCTGAAGGACCACCGTTATCTCTTACCTGCAAGACCACCATTACCTCCATTCTTTGAAGGATCACCGTTACTTTCATACCTGAAGAGCCACCGTTATCCCCATTCGTTGAAGAATGAACGTTACCTTCATTCCTTGAAGGACCACCGTTACCGTTGGATTATATGCTGGAGATGGTATCCGACTGTCTGAACAGCGGCCATCTTGAAAATGGCAGCCACCTTGGCTATTTGCTTGGTCAAAATATTATCAGTGTGAATGTATGTGAAGTTGTTTTAATTTGTAGTGTTTAATTTGAGCAACTCTGCCCAAGGTAGGGTGTATACTGTGTAAAATTGACCGAAAATATTGCGCAGAACGGCCATCCTGGATTTATGCAAATTAAAAAATTTCCCTTGTCTACATCAATCTACATTTTTACCTGCGGCACGCAGGTCTACGGGAGGCTCGCGTTGTTGTTACCTGCGGCACGCAGGTCTACGGGAGGCTCGCGTTGTTGTTGTTGTTGTTGTTCTTGTTCTTCTTCTTGTGACTTTTTGAAATGCGCATGCGCTAAGAGAGTGTGATCTCTGCCACACTTTTCTTTTCAACCTCCGATCTCACATGACAACACTGTCTTCAAGCGCGTTTGAATTCATTTGCAACTATATTCGGTGGAATTAATTATTGCTTCGTTAATTTCCGGATTGGATTTATTATACATGAGAATAGTGTGAATAACGTCAAAGGACCTAGGCTACGAAGTAGGGTAGGCATTAGGACTCGCTTGAACCCCCAGTTGAAATCCTGCCAATATTAAGATGGGCACGGCCCAAGTTAGAATCATCAGTGATTTTAATCAAAAATCACCAGAAATTTTCACCAAAAGTACATTAGGTCAGCTCGAAACATGCTGGCAGCAGTCCCCTAATGCCCCTTCATGCCCAGTGTGAATAACGTCACAGGACATAAGAAGTAGGGTAGGCATTAGGACTCTGACGTACGCTGAACTATTGGACCCCCAGTTGAAATCCTGCCTATATAAAGGTGGGCACGGCTCAAGTTATATTCACCAGTGATTTTCATCAAAAGTAGGTCAGCTCGAAACATGCTGGTAACAGTCCCCTAAAGCACCTTCATGCCAAAAATCAAGGTTCTAATATCAACGGTAACACTCAGATATAACATATCTCTCAGATATAACATATATATAAATATTAATATTCATGTCACTGTTCCATTGTTTCTCTTGTTGTATTCCTCTTAAAATTTTGTACTCGGCCTTTGACTGGTGTTTGTACAATAAAATCTTGAATCTTGAATGCTTATTTTGCCGACGAAAGGATTCAGATGGACTCACTCATTACCGGACAATTTCAAGTGGTAGCCCACTTCGAAGGGACAGAAATGACTATGTAGTATTTAATGAGTTAGACACCCCTGTGGGCGAACAATACCTCGCAGTCGTGCAGTTATATTGAGCACTTTCGGTTACAAGCATGACATTTTGCAAATAGCTATTTTGAATGATTCTCTTTCGGACCACAGCCTCTATCCTCATTCTCGCAAGCCAGGGCCTTGATTCGCTGGTATTGATGTTCCCGTCCTCTTCCGCACTCAGAATCCCTTTAGAATAGCATTAATCACTTCCGTAAATTCAATACTTATGTGTATCAGCAAACAATGCGCAGAAACATATTGCATTTGACACCATTCTCTCAAGACGGAGCCCTTTTCTGCTAGAATTTACTGGTTCTATACAAAATGTACGTTACTTTGTCAATCAGTTTTGCGTATGGAATTACGTCATATATAGCAGTTACTGGCCATAAAATCGATCTAGTTGACCTCGTGGCCAAAAGCTATGGCCTTTGTTTTCCTGGAGGGGTTTTTGAGTTTGATTTTGATACTTAGATACCTTTCGCATTGACTTTAACTTGGCAGTCATTTTCGCGAATGCAACAATTTGATGTATCAAAAGATAATAACGAGAATTCGACATCATTCTCTTACACACAGACCTTGTTTAGTGAACTAGCCCCGAAACTTCGCACATGAATCACCTTCGGAATGACTTAGTGACAAACATATTCGCGAATTGAGTATAGGAAGATATCCATAGATACTGACTAGAAATGTTTCTTGTTTGCAAAATTTGATTTTAAAGAAAAGAAATTAATAAAATTAGCAACCTTCGAAAAGGCTTGGCCGAACATGTCAGTTGAGATGATACTTCCTAAGAATGAAATAGTTAATCATTTATATAGAAGAAACAAACCATGTCTTGGTATTGACTTACTGCGTGGAAAAGAGTGGCAAGCAATTTAGTTCGCAGATGATAACGAACGTAAATGCAGAAACCTGATTAATTATTTTAATCGAATATCAAGACTGTAACAGGCCTCAATTTGAATAGTGAAAATGTGTCATTATGCCTCGTGGACAGTTCGATAAAGCCTTAAATCCCATTCCGTAGTTTCACAGATCGAAGTGATAGACCTGATACTAAATTTATTGAAAAATAACTTTGAAGGAAATATAAATTTTCCATTTTGATCGGCAAATTAAGCGATAATGGAGACTGAAGAGCGAAGATTTTCGCGCTATGACTAAATCCTCGAAATTTGTTTGGATTTCCAAATATTTGAAAGCCTTTTGATTTGCAAAAAGTAACGACTGAACCGAATGTTTTGAAACTTGGCATACACGATACTTGTACCAAAACATTGCCAGAGCGATCATGGTGAGTTCGTCTGTCAATTCAGTATAGACGGCACGGCCGAGTCAAAATCGTCGGATTTTGAATGGGGAAAGTGAATATATATATATATGATATCAGAACTATTACGCAATCCCTACAATTGTGGGTTACAAGTTGAAAATTACTTCCCTTGGCATAAAAACACCGGCAGATGGCGCTTTTTTCTACAATTACCACTACCTCCGCTGATATGTCTTTCACTGTATTATTGCCACTGCCGCAGGTTTTGACTACAATGTAGTCATTTCTCACTTGTTGTTCTTGTTGTTCTTGTTCTTCTTGTGACTTTTTGAAATGCGCATGCGCTAAGAGAGTGTGATCTCTGCCACACTTTTCTTTTCAACCTCCAATCTCACATGACAACACTGCATTCAAGCGCGTTTGAATTCATTTGCAAGTATATTCGGTGGAATGAATTATTGCTTCGTTGATTTCCGTTCAGACTTCAATTCTCTTACGTCAGTCGCTTTAAAGCTGTCGGTCATCACATCAGTCACTGTCTTCAGATATTACCATTTTCATTGAACAGTATGCAGATGTATACACAATTTAAGATCCTTGGATTTCTTATATACCAAAGAAGATGAGCCGCAACCTTGTCGGTGGTTCAGCTAATTTGCATACAGTCCCAGGCGACTGTCTTAGAAAGTAGAAAAATAAGTTCACTACTTCTAGTAATCATTTTATCTACCCAATCTAGATAAAACACAAATTGGCGAAGAAGCATAACAAGTAACGCATTATCATTATGATTAACATTGAATAATACTTGGTATCAAATTATAGATCATGCATCATAAAAACAAACGCAACAATTACGTTTCAGAAGTAAGCGGAACAACTCAGCAACTTTCACCGAATAAAGATGTTTAACTTTACCCCCAAGCAATTCGCATATATGGAAATATATTTTGAAAGGAAGAATAACTTAACCCTCTGTGGGAATCGAAACAATGACCCTCCAATCCCTGGACTTGCACTTAATGTCTTAGCTATACCGACTCATTGATAATACTCAAAACTGACTTTATGCGCAAACGGTTTTATAATACATAAATGACTATGTACTATTTAATGAGTCCGACAACCCTATGCGCGAACAGTACATCATAGTTATATTGTGTACTTTCGGTTACAAGCATGAAATTTGGCACATAGCTATTTCGAATGATCCTCTTTCGGAACCAGTCCCTCTATCCTCATTCTCGCAAGCCAGGGCCTTGCTTCGCTGGAATTGATGTTCTCGTCCTCTTCCGCACTCATAATCCCTTTAGAATTGCATTAATCACTTCCGTAAAATCAATACTTATGTGTATCAGCAGACAACGGGCAGAAACATGTTGCATTTGACATCATTCTCTCAAATCAGAGCCCATTTCTGCTAGAACTTACTGGTTCTACACTTCACAATTTACGTTACTTTGTCAATCAGTTTTACGAATGAAATTACGTCATATATTAGCAGATACTGACCATAAAAGCGATCTATTTGACCTCGTTGTCAATGTCTTAGCTATACCGACTCATTGATAATACTCAAAACTGACTTTATGCGCAAACGGTTTTATAATACATAAATGACTATGTAGTACTTAATGAGTCCGACAACCCTATGCGCGAACAGTACATCATAGTTATATTGTGTACTTTCGGTTACAAACATGAAATTTGGCACATAGCTATTTCGAATGATCCTCTTTCGGAACACAGTCCCTCTATCCTCATTCTCGCAAGCCAGGGCCTTGCTTCG
The DNA here is from genome assembly GCA_036873755.1 of Hanleya hanleyi. NCBI lineage: Eukaryota > Metazoa > Mollusca > Polyplacophora > Lepidopleurida > Hanleyidae > Hanleya > Hanleya hanleyi. The sequence continues at coordinate 10,130 of JAVTVY010013538.1, forward strand.
CTGGTATTGATGTTCTCGTCCTCTTCCGCACCCATAATCCCTTTAGAATTGCATTAATCACTTCCCTAAAATCAATACTTATGTGTATCAGCAGACAACGGGCAGAAACATGTTGCATTTGACATCATTCTCTCAAGTCAGAGCCCATTTCTGCTAGAACTTACTGGTTCTACACTTCACAATTTACGTTACTTTGTCAATCAGTTTTACGAATGGCCACGTCATATATTAGCAGATACTGACCATAAAAGCGATCTATTTGATCTCGTTGTCAAAAGCTAGGACCTTGATTTCCTTGAGAGTTTTTTAAATTTATTTTGATACCTTTCATATTGACTTGGAAGTCATTTTCGCGAATGCAATAATTTGATGTACCAAAAGATAATAACGAGAATTCGACATGATTCTCTTATACACACAAACCTTGTTTAGTGAACTAACCCTGAAATTTCGCACTTAAATCACCTCCCGAATGACTTAATGACAAACATATTCGCGAATTGATTATAGGGCGATATCCATAGATACTGACAAGAAATGTTTCTTATTTGCAGAATTTGACTTAAAAAAAAATTAATAAAATTATCAACCTTCGAAAAGGCTTGACCAAACATGTCGGATGAGGTGATATCTCCTAAGGATGAAATAGGTAATCATTTGTATTGAAGGAGCAAACCATGTATTGATATTGGCTTGCTGCATGGAAAAGAGTGTCAAGGTACCGTATTTAGTTTGCAGATGATAACGCACATAAATGCAGAAACTTAATTTATTATTCTAATCGAATATCAAGACTGTCACAGGCCTCAATTTGAATCGTGAAAAATGTCATTATGCCTCTTGAACAGTTCGATAAAGCCTTCAACCCCATTCCATAGTTTCACAGATCAAGTGATAGACCTGATAATAAATTCATTGAAAATTAACTTTGACGGAAATATAAATTTTCCATTTTGCTCGGCAAAGTAAGCGAGAAGGGAGACTGAAGAGCGTAGATGTTCGCGCTATGACTAAATCCTTGAAATTTGTCTGGATTTCCAAATATTTGAAAGCCTTTTTGATTTGCAAAAATCAACGGCTGAACGGAATGTTTTGAAACTTGGAATTCACGATACTTGTACCAAGACATTGCCAAAGCGATTATTGTGACTTCGTCTGTCAATTCAGTATAGACGGCACGGACCAGTCAACATCGTCGGATTTTGAACGAGGAAAGCGAATATATATATACTGTGTCAAATCTATTAGTCAATTCCTGCAATTGTGGGTTAGAAGTTGAAAATTACTTCCCTTGGCATGAAAACACTTGCAGATGGCGCTTTTTTCTACAATTACCACTACCTCCGCTGATATGTCTTTCACTGTATTATTGCCACTGCCGCAGGTTTTGACTACAATGTAGTCATTTCTCACTTGTTTATATGTTGTTCGGAATCACTTCAGAGGTTATTTACCGCAAACCCCGTTTCTGTTGCAATTTTTTCTAGGTCAAACCGCAGATTGACTGGACTAATATTGGAAATAGTCTTTATTTCTTTGTCCATAGCTCAGGGTATGGTAGATAATTAACACTGTAGTAACTCGGCTTGACATCAAAGGGAATGACTTTATTCGAGTCAAGATGAAAGAGAAAAACATTTTAAAAAATGTTTTATAAAAAAATCTATTTGAATTATAATTATTTTTTTTTTTTTTTTTTATATTAATTTTCACAGTTTATTGAAAATATACGTAGACATCTACTATCCAATACCCCATAGGCCAGGTAACTGTGTGTGAGAATGTCCGGTGGTTAAGTGTGTCCGGCCCCTATCTTCTAATCCAGCCAGGACACTTTTTCTCCACATTGGGGACAAATATACGCCTTAGTTGCAATAGAAAAGGATATGAAAAGGGACAGTAATCACCAGGACATACTTATCCATCATACCGGAATCGAAAAGTCGTGAATTTTTATCTGTATTATGGAGTCCAAGACAGATACTTGAGCGCCTGTCACTGTGATACTTTAAAGTGTCAGTAATGGAAACAAGTATCTTTCACAACAGCAACAAATATGTATGCTATTTTTATGATACTTTATAGTGATAGAAACGAATCTTAGCAACAATGTATATATAAAACTATGATTTAGTATTTCTGGACTGGAAACTAGATCCTAGCATAAAATGATTTCAATGTGCACTATGTAGAGGTCTGGTTCACCTCCAATTCCAGGACCCCTCGACAGACAAGTCTCTGGAGTCTCTCTTAAAAAAAATGGAGGATAATGGGGTAGATTACTTCATAAGATCACTATAATTTCATGATCGGATCCCTTGGCTAGTTACGACTGGTGCGAGAAGTGTGTGACTAATGACCACAGATAACCCCAAGTACCACAACAGTACGTTACCACAAATGTAATTTAAACACCCTAAAACACCACAATTAACACAGTTTTATATACAATTTTGAATAATTGTACCAAAATAATATAGTCCGCTAAGTCCACCATTTTTTATTATTATTTATTTTTTATTATTATTATTTTTTTTATTACTAATAATCAAAATATGGTATTTGCAGTGTTTAGGGTGTTTAAATTTCGTTTGTTGTTCTTTGCGGTGGTTTTTGTTTACTTGTGATACACTGTGGTAATTAGTCCCCCCAGTGGCACACAAGTAGTATAGTCTAAGCATTTCGAGGGCAGTCCGCCTCACTGCGCATTCGCGAATGAGGTGAAATGGGGTGTTGCGCAGGGAGGTATGTGGGGGTGTTCTGCGCAGGTATGACGTCACTTCCGGTCTGGATGAATCGGACGTGACCATGAGGGCATGTATTCCGATGCGGTGATGCGGTCTGGCGGTGATGCGGTCTGACTCCGCGGACCGAAAGTAGTCCCAAAACCGTGGGTTTTCGTGAGTTTGTTCGGTAATCTGTAGGGACCGCTAGTGGACCGATTGGGTCGAGTGAGATATCAATGTGAAGCCTTCGTGAAGGGGCATCTAAGGGGATGGGTATGACGTGGAACTGACGTCATTCTGCGCATGCGCAGTAGACAAAGTGTATGGAAATAGACGTTTTGGGGTCTAGATGGGCCGCTATTGGTGGCATATCACTGTTTCGTACTAAAAACGAGGGAGTTTCCCCATTGGTGAAGGGGTCACCCAGAGGAATTCCCCCCAGAACAGACATGTAAAATTGAAAATGTCATTTTTTTAGATTGTGTTGATATAAATTCAGCCTATAGATTGATAGAAAATCAGAATGGATGAATTTAGGAAAAAAATATGGAATTTAGTGATAAATTGGTGACGACATCATGCACATGGGAACGAGGGTATCGTTTAGGTGCCATTTTCGTCACTTTAGCAGACGACTTAAATTACACTGAAAACGAGCTGGCGATGGGTATATAATTCCCACTTTTTTTAAAGCTACTGGAGTTACTTGACAGAGTCGTAGTGAATTTAAACATCTCATTTGCGTAGTGGATACCTCAGCCGTCAGGAGAACTTGGTGTATATTGTCGAAAATCAGATCACATTTGGATGTTGTTGTTGTTGTGGAAATGACAGGTCAGTTATGCATTGTTTTTTTCGAACGTTCTATGTTTTGGCATGAAAATGTTCCTGAGATAGATACATTCATTTTGATATATGATATATGAATAGTTTTTGTGTTTAGAGTGGTATCACAGCGAAGCACCAAACATAGAGCTAAACACAGCAATCCTGTAAGACATAATACTACATAGCACCCTATTGCTCCGATGGGGTCGAGTGAGGTATCAATGTGAAGCAGTCGTGAGGGAGCATCCACCTGGACTAGTGTATCGTTCGTTGTCAACATTCTGCCCATGCGCGGTAGACAAAGTGTATGAAAATAGACGTTTTGGGGTCTAGCTAGGTGGGTCACTAGTGGGCCGATTGGGTCGAGTGAGGTATCAATGTGAAGCATTCGTGAGGGAGCATCCACCTGGTCTAGCGTGTTGTTCGTTGTCAACATTCTGCGCATGCGCAAACAGGGAATTGTGGGAAAAGGGTATGGAAATAGACGTTTTGGGGTCTAGGTGAGCCCCTAATGATCCGATGGAGTCGAGTGAGGTATCGTTGTGAAGGATACGTGAGGGAGCATCTGTTTGGACTAGTGTTTCGTCCGTTGTCAACATTCTGCGCATGCGCAGACAGGGAATTGTGGGAAAAGGGTATGGAAATAGACGTTTTGGGGTCTAGGTGGGCCACTAGTGGGCCGATTGGGTCGAGTGAGGTATCAATGTGAAGCATACGTGAGGGAGTATCCGCCTGGACTAGTGTGTCGTTCGTTTTCAACATTCTGCTGCGCAGGTCCGGGTAGGCCTGTATATAGCCCCATATAGCTCCATACTGGCTATGGGGGGTGGGGGAGGGGTGGTCAATTTGTTTTGTGGGTGTTACTATGAGTTGTGGGGTCTCGTTTTTCTCGTCTCGTCATTTAGAACACAATGGGAAGGGTCCCTGAGCGAAACGGTGAAATTTTTCGAAAAGTACCGGGCAGGCCTGTATATAGCCCCTTGAAGTCCCATGCTGGCTATATGGGGGTATAGGTTCAACCTGGGAAATTCACACACGTTCATTGTGATATGAACGTTCGAGACGAGAAAAACGAGACCCCACAACCCATAATAAAAACCACAAAAGAATTTGACCATTTCTCCCCCATAGCCAGTATGGAGCGTATATACAGGCCTACCCGATACTTTTCGAAAAATTTCACCGTTTCGCTCCGGGACCCTTCCCATTGTGATTTTCTTGGCGAGACGAGAAAAACGAGACCCCACAACCCATAGTAACACCCACACAATTTTTTGACCACCCCTCCCCCCCCTCCCCATAGCCAGTATGGAGCTTTTTGGGGCTATATACATGTACAAGCCTACCCGGACCTGCGCAGCAGAATGTTGAAAACGAACGACACACTAGTCCAGGCGGATACTCCCTCACCTATGTTTCAGTGCGACCGAATTAGCTCTTTCAAAGGGGCAAGTGGCGTCTACGGGGCCCTTTATGTGACGTCACAGAGGTCGTATGCAAATTTGAAAAGGCCGAGAACTGTCTACGTGCCCTTTCGGAACTTGGGGAATTTCCATAAAGCGGTTAACTGCGGTATACAAAAAAGAAACAAATCACATTGTGGTAATAAAAACCAGATTTTATTTCATCACAGACAACACCATTCGGAACTCCCGAGCGGAAATCTACGAAGGGGACTGATTCTACGCTCGGGGGACGACAACATGAATTTCCTATGAATCTCCAGATGTGACGCGCCGGAACGGTTTAATACGCATGGCTCCGAAGCCCAATCACTCTCGCGGAAGCCTTAATCCCCGACCAGAAATATTTCCCTGCGAGTCTCTGATTTACGTCAGATATTCTAAAAACTGTTTATTCTTTTCATTCGAAGCACGTTTCAATAGAAAACCATCAGGTTAAATGGTACACACGCCACGTTTTGGCAAGATATAATTTCCGTGACGTCACTGACAGTTCCCTGACAGACCGAAACACACGTGACCACGCTCTAGTCCAATATGGCGTCAATGGCCTTCGAGGGACATCTCAAACCGGAGATCCCCGAGAAGTTGCGAATGAGACAACACAACATATATACAACAATTATTTCCCATTATTATAACATCAACGACAGAAATCCAGCGGAATATCTGCGATGTAAGTTCACCTTTACTGTAGCATTTATTGGTATCCATCACTCTAAATATCCAGATACGTCGTGGTCACATCATCTGGGAGAACTTTGCGTTTGGGGTAGAAGAAGGTGAAGGCATCCCGCTGCTGGGCGTAGGAGCGCATCTGCTTCTGGACGACACGAAAGCCCTTGTTGGTTCCACTGGCACTGGTCTGGCTTTGTAGCACATCGAGGTGCAGCTAGGGTTCAGAGCATGGCGTTTAGGCTCAGCAAGAGTTATCTGCCCCTGAATACGACTGTATATGTCCTTACAGAAGAATAAATCTGAAGGCCGAACAGTACTTTATTGATTGGTCTAGGCGAGAAAAAGTTGAACCTACAGTACTCGCTGATTGGCTGGACCTCATCAAGAGCAAGGTCGTTGAAACAATCCGCCATATTGACAGAAGTACTCTTCCCCAAGCAAAACAAGTACTGAGAAACCTCAATTCGCAAGAAGTTCTAGCAAATCTCCAGAGTAAATTCGTCATAGTCCCAGCAGACAAAGCTCCGAATAATATAATATTCATATGTAAATATTACTATTACCAGGTGCTGGTTAAAGAATTGAGTGCAGACATATCTTCAAAATACGCCTGCTTACTCCCAAACTGCATTTACTCTGGACTCCCAAAATGCATAAATCACCATACAAAGCTAGATTCATAGCTGGTTCTAGAAGCTGCACCACCAAGCTTCTTTCAACCCTATTGACGAGGGCCCTTCAGAAGGTAAAAGCATTTTGGGAAAGGTATTGCGCCAATATTTCTAAGAACTCTGGCGTTGAATGTATGTGGATATTGAAAAACTCAAAATGTCTTACGGAAGAACTTGATGCTAAAGGTCACATACCGTACAAACATGTATCCACATGGCATTTCTCGACTCTCTATACTACAATCCCTCATCAGGACCTTATTGCCCGTCTAAGTTCGTTAATAGTATCTGTGTTCAAGAAAACTGATCGTAGATATATTAATGTCGGAAGCCATAAAGCATTCTTTAGCTCTACTACATACAAGAGATATCATTCATGGGATGTTTCTTTGTTTATAGAGTTGCTTGAATTTCTCTTTAAAAATATCTATATGAAATTTGGCAACACAATATATCAGCAGCATATAGGTATTCCAATGGGTACTAATTGTGCGCCCCTGTTGGCTGACCTGTATCTGTTCTCTTATGAATATGACTATATGCAGGCGCTTTCAAAAACCGATCCATTCAAAGCCCGTTCCTTCTCATTCATCAAACGCTATATAGACGATCTTCTCGCTGTAGATAATCGCTGTATAAATGACGCCGTGAAGGATATATACCCACCTTCACTGGATTTGAAGGAAACTACAGACAACCCTACAGGCACATCATATTTAGATCTGTATCTCTATAAAAATGAAGCGGGCATTCTCTCTCGTCGACTTTATGACAAAAGAGATGATTACAATTTCGACATCGTAAACTATCCCTTTCTGGACAGTAATATTCCAGTGGGACCTGCATATGGCGTATACATATCTCGCTTAGTAGCATTTGCTTGATCCTGTGTTAAATGTGACGATTTTAATCAACGTCACAAAACATTGTTGCAGAAACTTATAAAACAGGGCTATCCCACCAAGCGCCTCCGCTCAAACTTCCTCAAATTTGGCGATACATTTCGCATGCTGATAGCAAAATACGAACGTAGCGTGCAAGATCTATGGCGCTACGTTTTGTAACTTGTGTCTAATTCCGCTTAACTTGGGGCTAGGGGCCGTATGAACCAATGTACTTCAAGATCCTCATGGTACTTATATGAACAGTCACAATCAAAGCGTGACTGAGATACATCATTCTTTAGATGACGACTTCACACCGAATATTATGCATTAAGAATACTGATCAGCGATACGGATTTGATATTTTTGAAACATCGTGATGTCTTGCCGGCATCATTGAAAACTGTTGACCGCTTCTCTCCTGCAGGAAACAAGCCTATGTTTATGTATACTATGATTGTCTTTTGAATTTGGTGCTAATACTGTTATATGAAATATGGAATAGGTCTTTGGATTATGGACGCGGATATTCTCTAATGGACGACGGCTGAATTATGCATGACGGACTAGACGCTTGTAACTTCAGTTACTCCAATGTTAATCACCCGAAATGCACGTCATCAAACATGGCCCACGACAATATCGCCAGCTTAAACTCCTTTTGTCCACATGTCCTACGCCGAGAACAGGAGACATGGGAATTGCACCAAATGAGTGGCCTGGTCTCAGGATTCCCTAGATTAATGTGGCGTGAAACTATAGGGCTGCGCATGATTTTAAAGTGTTTTCTCACTGTGTTGGGAGAATCCATTGGAGGCATGGACTGACGTACTGCCCGGTTGATGTCGAGGAGTACCGGTACTCGGGAGGGTGGTGGTCTGGTCTCTCTCCTGCAGTCCAGGTAGACGGTCCTCATTTTTTTTGGGGTTATACATGCCCATTATCCGTGTTGCCCCAGATCGGCTTTTTATCGGTGTTCGGACACCCACCTTGGGCATTCTCGTTGTCTTCTTGGTCTTTACTTGCACCTCGAACTCTATAGTTTTTTCACTCCACCTGTTGCTCTTGCAACTTGCCATGGTCCTTCCTCGTAAAAAAATTTGCGCTGCAATGCTCACTCTTAACCTAGACCAAAACATGTACTTGGTCTGTCGGATGATTTCATTGGCATTCCATTTCACTACAGTGCTCTTACATTCGTTTGTTTTCTGGACATTGCTTGGTTACCTTTGACCCCATCCTAGGCCACTGGTTGGCTACTTTCCCACCCGACTCAGGTCTATACCAGCTTGGTTAAAATTAGAATCCCACATTTATGTTCAAGCATTTATAGCCACTTGTTTATGCTGGTCACCTATTGTACAGAAAACACAAAAGACAGGGTTTTGGATTAGATCTCATTTTTGTTCATGGTTTTGGGTGAGATCTCATTTGGTTTTATTCAAGAACAACAATAAAAAAAAACAACAACGTGAGAACAACCACGTGAAAACTGAAGCCCAGAACGGGGCTTGTACATTGAAATAATCTGCGGCTCAGTCATACACCAGTACATCTCGGTCGGTAGATTGAAGGTACTCGTCAAACATCAAAACGATGGTAGGTAGCGTTCGTTCACAGCAACTATGGTAGAGGTAAAACAGGCAGTACTGTCCGCACACGCTACTGGTCAGGCCTTGCAACGCTTGACTGTTCCAACACCACGTCCTCTGTGCCTCCGCCCATGAAGGCCATCAGGTCGGAATAGAGGGGAGGCACACCGTACGGGTCAAAGTATTCTCCCTGCTGTTCTGTCAAGTACATGGCCACCAAATGTAGACCTGGACGATCCAGCGTGTCTGTGCTGAGGACGTATGCGGCGGGATACACACGATCTAACGGGAACACATCACGGGCGAACACCCCTTGAAAGATACTGCGTGTCCCTGGGTCATTCTCCAGCACGGTGGTAATCTGGTCTGTATCCATGTTAGGTGGAAAAGTCACACAGGCCTTGTCCACTTGAATGATGGAGGTCAGATCGAAACAGAATCGAAACAGAAAAACGTGTATCCGTTAGCGTGCCCTCCCGTCTGATCATATTCCCTTTGTCTTGATTTATTTGACCGGTCGCTATAAACAGGCTCTGATAGGTTCGAATGAAATTGTCTCGCCTGAAGTTCAGTGTTAAGGCCGTGGCTAGGACATGTTGTCCGTCCACATGCAGGACCGCAAAATTGATGCCGAAATGTTTAAAGTAAAAAGGGTTCTCCGGGTAAGCTCAATTGGACGGCTGGATTCGGTTTCACATTTCGGGGTACACCGGTTCTCGTCAGATCACCGAAGTTAAGCAACGTTGAGCTCGGTCAATACTTGGATGGGTGACCGTGTGCTGTACTGATTGGGCTGATCAGTGTCCAGGATAATAAGAACTGTGGACACTCGTGTTCTAGCACATGTAGGCACCATCGTGATATGACTGGGAAAATGTTGAAAACGACGTTAAATCCTACTCACTCACCCCTTCACTTTCGGGCATAAAGGACTGCGTCTTGGATGAAGATCTTATATTCAGCTACATGCCCATCTACCCTCAGTGGCCATCAAGGTGAAGGTCGGAGGCGGCCGCCTCAGTCGGATTTTGATGGGGTTCTTGTTCAAGAGGTACCGGTCTTGCTTGGAGAGTTCTGCGAGCAGTCGATCGATGAGATCGACCGAGTTGCCGTTCGAGGTGAATCCCTTCCGTTTATTCCATCCCGTATTGTCGTTCTCCATGCCCATGCCCATGTGCTCGGGTGTGTCCCGGTAGAATAAAGGGGCTATCAACCGATTTGTTTAGCCTCGCTCATACGACAACAGCGTTTCGATGTAGGCTCTATACGGGTACGTGTTGGTCGAGTCACTGATGAGTTTGTCGCTAAGAAAAATATCCACCTGATGAAACATAGAGTGCAGCCAGAGATTCATCGGACCCACCGTTGCATGGTCGACGATTCTGGAGCCATCTCCGTTGACGATCTTGGCTGTCACATACAAGAACGTATGGGCTAAATCCACATAGGCCGTATTCGCATTGCAGATGGTGAACTCGATGGGACATGTTTCATTGATGCTGGAGAGCGGGAGATGCTCTACTCATAATGCTTGTTCGGCACTGGTCTGTGTGGGCGGGACGGTCCACAAATCAAATTCACTGTTGGTGGAGGGGCAGGACTATGCGTGGATTAAGGACATGTTTACGCAAAGATATCCCGGGTCTTCGATGTGCATCCTCGATGGGTCGGTCGTCGATTGGTGCGCAGTCTCGGTGGTGCAGGTATTTTATTCCCGTTTCAATGCTTCTCGGACGGAGACACCGCTGAACGCATCTCCCAGGGCTTGCACTCTCCTACGGACCGCTTGTTTTCCGACCGCTTTTACACCAAGCGTCACCAAAGGCAGGAATGTTTTGACGATGCACCCGAGTACGTTCCCCAGCCCATGACCTCGTTAGATGCGTGTACCTGCAAAGACAGGAAGGCCACCACCGGCCTGTTGGGTATAATAGTCCATATAGCTATGCGCATCGCACTCGTATGGCACCTTCATTATACAAAGTTGAGAGAGTCTGCTTGTCGAAACTGAAGTGTGAGCACCACTTTCCCAATTTCGAATGCCACCGGTCGTCCTGTGTCATCTCTTATATCCACCACCGTGATCGTGTTGATGAGAGTCTGCTTGTTCGAAAGGTGTGTGAAGTGTGAGTCCACCATCTTTCCAAAGTTGAGAGAGTATGCTTGTCGAAACTGAAGTGTGAGCACCACTTTCCCAATTTCGAATGCCAGAGGTTGTCCGGTATCACCCCTCATATCGATAGTGATGGTATTGATGTCAGTTTGTCGCACCGGTATATAGAGTACGTGGTCAAGGCCCTGTGTGACCTGATCTCCCTAGTCCCCTTGCACTGGGCAGACGCGGAGCAGGGGTGCATCGATATCGCCGACAATATCCATACAAGCCAGCCTGGCTTCATATAGCCAGAGATATACAACAATCTGCGTCTTCAGGAAATATAATACCGCACAAAATCACTAAAGTATGTCAAGATATAGTGTATTTTCGGTTGTATCGTCCAGTGAACATAATCGAAACATCCCAAGATCGGCTTTTCTTGAAACTCAACTACTTAGATAAAGGACTGGACATTATTAATTTACCTCGAATCCTGAATGATCCAGAGGTACGCAATACTGTACCAAACTATTTTAAGTTCACAACCTCCTTGCATTTCATATAAGTATACTAAATCTGTAGCCACCAAAATATTCAATTACTCAAGGAGTTTGACTGGAACTTATACATGTCGGGGGGCTATAGTTGTGATTGTGAATCGTCGAACTTCATCTATACACCATGCAAACATGTCGTGACTGGTGATCTTGATGTGGTGAGTGATAAGGACCTAAGATTACTCCTGATAAAGCGACCTAAATATAGAGAGCCGAGAAATATAAATCTGAAGGCCGACCAGAAGATAGTCCTGTCTGCTTTGGAACAGTACGTTATTGATTGGTCTAAGCGAGAAAAGTTTAACCTACAGTACTCACTGATTGGCTGAACCTCACCAAGAGCAAGGTCATTGAAACATTCCGCCATACTGACAGAAGTGCCCTTCCACAAACAAAACAAGTACTGAGAAGCCCCAATTCGCAAGAAGTTCTAGTAAATCTCCAGAGTAAATTCGTCATAGTCCCAGCAGACAAAGCTCCAAAAAATATAATATTCATGTGTAATTATTACTATTACCAGGTACTGGTTGAAGAATTGAGTGCAAACATATCGCCATCAAATACGTCTACTTACTCTCAAACTGCATTTACTCTGGAAGATTTATTTAACAATCACAAAACGATTCTCAAGGAAAGAGGTATTTGTATTCCAACCAAACATAATGATATACCAAAAGCATACTGGACCCCCAAAATGCATAAATCACCATACAAATCTAGATTCATAGCTGGTTCTACAAGCTGCACCACCAAGCTTCTTTCAACGCTGTTGCCGAGGGCCCTTCAGGAGGTAAAACAAATTGGGAAAGGTATTGCGCCACTATTTCTGAAACTCTGGCGTTGAATGTATGTGGATATTGATATTCAAAAACTCAAAATGTCTTACGGAAGAACTTGATGCTAAAAGTCACATACCGTATAGACATGCAGCCACATGGGATTTCTCGACTCTCTATACTACAATCGCTCATCAGGACCTTATTGTCCGTCTAAGTTCATTAGCAGTATCTGTGTTCAAGAAAACTGATCGTAGATATATTAATGTCGGATGCCATAAAGCATTCTTTAGCTCTACTACATACAGGAGATATTATTCATGGGATGTTTCTTTGTTTATAGAGTTGCTTGAATTTATCATTAATAATATCTATGTGGAATTTGTCAACACAATATATCAGCAGCATATAGGTATTCCAATGGGTACTAATTGTGTATCCCTGTTGGCTGACCTATATCTGTTCTCTTATGAATATGACTATATGCAGGCGCTTTCAAAAACCGAACCAGTCAAAGCCCGTTCCTTCTCATTCACCAAACGCTATATAGACGATGTTCTCGCTGTGGATAATCGCTATATAAATGACGCAGTGAAGGATATATATCCACCTTCACTGGATTTGAAGGAAACTACAGATAACCCTACAGGCACATCATATTTAGATCTATATCTCTATAAAAATGTAGCGGGCCTTCTCTCTCGTCGACTGTATGACAAAAGAGATGATTACAATTTCGACATCGTAAACTATCCCTTTCTGGACATTAATATTTCAGTGGGACCTGCATATGGCGTATACATATCACGCCTAGTAGCATTTGCTAGATCCTGTGTTAAGCACAGTTTAATCAACGTCACAAAACATTGTTGCAGAAACTTATAAAACAGGGCTACACCACCAAGCGCCTCCACTCAAAGTTTCTCAAATTTGGCGATACATATCGCATGCTGATAGCAAAATACGAGCGTATCGTGCAAGATCTATGGCGTTACGTTTCGTAACCTGTGTCTAATTCCGCTTAACCCGGGGCTAAGAGCCGTATGAACCCATGTACTTCAAGATCCTCATGATACTCATATGAACAGTCACAATCAAAGCGTGACTGAGATACATCATTCTTTAGATGACGACTTTACAACGTATATTATGGTTTAAGAATACTGATCAATGATACGGATTTGATATTTTTGGAACATCATGATGTCTTGCCGGCATCATTGAAAACTGTTAACCGCTTCTCTGTTGCAGGAAACAAGCCTATGATTATGTATACTATGATTGTCTTTTTGAATTTGGTGCCAATACTGTTATATGGAATATGGAGTGGGTCTTTGGATTATGGACGCGGATAGTCTCAAATGGACGACTGCTGAATTATGAATGACGGACCAGTCGCTTGTAAGTCCCCTGAAGCCAACCGGGCCCGACATAGTTATCTGTCTCCAGTGCACGCAGCCCTTTCAACGTCTTGCTGAAACGTACGGTCACATTGGTCTGAGGGATGATCAGGAACTTGTGGTTCCACTCGTGGTACTCCAATTGGATCATGTTTGTTAACGGGAAGATGTGGATTTCTTCAGAGCTTGAGCTCTTGATGAGGTTACGCAACGCCTGGATGAATATTTTGGGTGTATGGTACTGGCCTTCAGGAAGAGTGAAGTTATAGGTCTTGCCTTCGTACACGACTTCGTACCACACCGTATCATGTTGCACGTTGTACGGGTGCTGGGTATTCACTAGGATACACCCCCAACGTCCGGGGAGATGTAAGGGATGCGGCAGCTGCGTGAATTAATGGGCTGAGCTGTGATTTTGAAACACGCAGCCGAGCTATTAGTGGGTAGTGTGAGGTAAAACATGACGACTGAGCTTTCCTGCTGCCGATGTTGGTTTTAATAGTGTTCCCATGCCATGGGAGCTTGTTCCCAGCGTCGTGATCATCGCGGCGACTTGCTACGTGTCACGGCTCTGGAGAGGTGGGGTGTCTTGACCAGGTGTGTTGTTTTAAAGGATGTGAAAGGTTTCCGTAAGGAGCGTATCCGTTGTGGTGTTTTGGGTGGTGACTCAGGTTCCCACTTGCCTTCCCAGGTCCGTGGGGGTCGCGTCTGTCGTGACTTGCGGGGTGCGTGAACCGGAGATTGCTGTTCTATGTCACGCTGCATCCAGGCCCAGCGCTGAGGGTTCCCCGCCAATTTCTGTGGTACATGCATGTCTTTCAAGCCCTGGGCAAACACCTCCCATCTTTGAGGATTCTTGTGTGACCTGCGTTGATGCATCAAGTCAGTGACCAAATCCGTCATGTGAGTACCAGCGACCGCCTGGTTCTGTACCAGTAGTTCGCTTTTATCATTCCAGGGCATGTTCGGATTGTCTTTCACCCGCTGTAATACCGGGCCAACTTGTTCTTGATCAACGCGGACACACCCTGTAAGACTTCGTCTTAGACTCACTGTGGGGCTGTGGATGGTACACCTGGTAATGGCGGATGTGGGACAAGTGGTGTTGACGGTACGCGTTGTGCTGGCTGTGCGACTGACGCTGGGCTTGTTTCAGGGACCTTGTATTGCCCAATAAACGTGGTGTACCGTTGAAGCGTCTGATTGTACTGTTGTACTTTCTCACTGTCGCTTAACCCCGCCCGTTGTAGAATCTGTTGGATCTCGTAATCGAGTGTGTTGATCGTCTTCTCAGTAGGTGTGATCGGAAACGGGGATTGGAGGCTTTGAAGCAGGCTTGGTTCAATGAGGACCATTTTTTTCGTGTGGTTCATTGTCAACCGAGGATTCCACCCAATATTGGCCCCAACACGGAAGCGGCCAACCGGGCTAAGATCGAACCGAGAAAGCCGCCTTTCTGTAAGATCTTTTTCTTCTGTGCTTGCGGGACTCGCTTCCGGACCAAGGTTCGGAGACCTGTCTTATGCTTAGCCAACTTGGTCTCCTGAGCCGTAGTCATTGGCACGTTCCCTTTTAAGACGCTGTACCCGATTGCACACAGGCAACGTACAGGGTCAGGGTCTGAGACGCGTACAATAGTCCGAACCAGCTCGGGCGGGGCGGCTTTCAGCACACGGAGCATCGGAGCGTGCTTCCGTACTCGAGCGGACATCCTGTACAACTAACGCTGGAACCTGCAACTCTGCCCTTTTTATCCTTTGCAGGCTACTTCCTGAACATTCTATCTCTTCAGAGACAAAGTCGACCTTGGTGTATTAATTCCTTTATTATCCCCATCATCAAACACACCCCAGCTGGGAGAGCCACTGTGGGTGTGTTTACATTATTTTTGCATATACACGTGGTGGGTCTCCCCAGGGGAAATACCGGTCCGTAGTGGAAGGTGGTCGGGAGTGGCTTGCTTCAGGTCTAAGATCATATCCGTGTTGAGGGTTTGTCGCATCTTCAAATGCTCCCAACGCAAACCGGGTGCATCCGGGGTACATCTGTCACGCCAGGTGCCGCAGTTGAGTGGTATCTCTCGGGTTTTTAAACACCAATTATTGGGCACTCAAACTGATATTCCGATGTTCTTTATTTTACTGAATGATTCTGCACAATGTAGACGATGCCGAGCCGCCGATGATGACTGCCTATGGGAAAGAACTGGGTGACCTGAGCATCCGTCTCCGCCATGAGATCATCCATTACCACCAAAGTGCCAGGTTCCAAATCTTTCAGGTTGGGTAGGCCTTCTACGAACATGATGTTGGGCATTGTTGCATTTGCCGCTTGCCATTCTCCGTAACACTGCACGAAAAGGGCAAGGAGTAGGGTATTTTGCTGTCGGCATGTTGAAAGAGTTTCTTGACGAAGTGCGTCTTGCCTGAGCCCGTCGTCCCCGCAATGAGGCAGGTGAACGAACGTAGCGTGCAAGATCTATGGCGCTACGTTTCGTAACTTGTGTCTAATTCCGCTTAACCCGGGGCTAGCGGCCGTATGAACGGCGATTGTGGTGGTGGTGGTGATGATTGGGCTCGTTTCGATCATCAGACCTTGTAACATTGCGCTTGATGATTGTTTAGCACCGAATTCTACATGTAATAATTTCAAGATTTCTATATGTGGACACCGTGGATGTCTCACGTGTCCACTTTTTAATACTTCAGCGTCATTTAGTTCCGCGTTAACTGGTAACTCATATTCTATAAACTTTTATGTTGATCTTAGTTGTTCTACTACAAACTGTATTTATTTAGTTTCTTGTAGGAAGTGTGGTCAACAGTATATTGGCAAGACCACCCAAAGACTCCATCTTAGGGTGAATGGTCACAGAAAATCCGTTAGGAAAAAGCAATTGCTTATAGGTAAACATTTCTCTGGACCCGACCATGGCTGGGACAACTTTAGTATTCAGATCATAGACGTCGACTATCCATCTACCAAGGATTCCCGCTTTGGATTTGAGAGAAAATTCCGAGAACGGGAACTATTCTGGATGCTAGAACTTAGGTCAGTGTTTCCGTATGGTTACAAACGATCGTTCAAATATATCCAATATTACCCAGCTATTTACACCCCATCAACGGAGACATCGCAGCCATGGTTGGAGAAAGTTTAATAGTGCGATGATTCACGATCACATCACTTTAAATTACTTAGTGGGTTTAACTGACACACCCAATAGTACACATAGCTTGCGTACAGTTCTGTATGCGTTACCTCTGAGAGCTTTAAATCATATAGCCAGAGATATACAACAATCTGCGTCTTCAGGAAATATAATACCACCCAAAATCACTAAAGTATGTCAAGATATAGCGTATTTTCGGTTGTATCGTCCAGTGAACATAATCGAAACATCCCAAGATCGGCTTTTCTTGAAACTCAACTACTTAGATACGCAAGGTGCGCAAGGTGCGCAAGGTACGCAACACTGTATCAAACTATTTTAAGTTCCCAGAACCTCCTTGCATTTCATATAAGTATACTAAATCTATAGCCACCAAAATATTCAATTACTCTAATGCTGTCAAGGAGTTTGACTGGAACTTATACACGTCGGGGGGCTATAGTTGTGATTGTGAATCGTCGGACTTTATCTATACACCAAGCAAACATGTTGTGACTGGTGACCTTGATGTGGTGAGTGATAAGGACCTGAGATTACTCCTGATGAAGGGACCTAAATATAGAGAGCCGAGAAATATAAATCTGAAGGCCGACCAGAAGCTAGCCCTCTCTGCTTTGGAACAGTACGTTACTGATTGGTCTAAGCGACAAAAAGTTGAACCTACAGTACTCGCTGATTGGCTGGAACTCACAGAGAGCAAGGTCGTTGAAGCAATCCGCCATATTGACAGAAGTACCCTTCCCCAAGCAAAACAAGTACTGAGAAACCCCAATTCGCAAGAAGTTCTAGCAAATCTCCAGAGTAAATTCGTCATAGTCCCAGCAGACAAAGCTCCAAATAATATAATATTCATATGTAAATATTACTATTACCAGGTGCTGGTTGAAGAATTGAGTGCAAACATATCGTCATCAAATGCGTCTACTTACTCTCAAACTGCATTTACTCTGGAAGATTTATTTAACAATCATAAAACATTTCTCAGGGAAAGAGGTATTTGTCTTCCAACCAAACATAACGATATACCAAAAGTATACTGGACTCCCAAAATGCATAAATCACCATACAAACCTAGATTCATAGCTGGTTTTAGAAGCTGCACCACCAAGCTTCGTTGAACCCTGTCGACAAGGGCCCTTCAGGAGGTAAAAGCATTTTGGGAAAGGTATTGCGCCACTATTTCTAAAAACTCTGGCGTTGAATGTATGTGGATATTGAAAAACTCAAAATGTCTTACGGAAGAACTTGATGCTAAAGATCACATACCGTACAGACATGTATCCACATGGGATTTCTCGACTCTCTATACTACAATCCCTCATCAGGACCTTACTGACCGTCTAATTTCATTAATAGTATCTGTGTTCAAGAAAACTAATCGTAGATATATTAATGTCGGAAGCCATAAAGCATTCGTTAACTCTACTACATACAAGAGATATCATGCATGGGACGTTTCTTTGTTTATAGAGTTGCTTGAATTTCTCATTAAAAATATCTATGTGAAATTTGGCAAAACAATATATCAACAGCATATAGGTATTCCAATGGGTACTAATTGTGCACCCCTATTGGCTGACCAATATCTGTTCTCTTATGAATATGACTATATGCAGGCGCTTTCAAAAACCGATCCATTCAAAGCCCGTTCCTTCTCATTCACCAAACGCTATATAGACGATCTTCTCGCTGTGGATAATCGCTATATAAATGACGCAGTGAAGGATATATATACACCTTCACTGGATTTGAAGGAAACTACAGATGGCCCTACAGGCACATCATATTTAGACCTATATCTCTATCAAACTGAATCGGGCCTTCTCTCTCGTCGACTGTATGACAAAAGAGATGATTACAATTTCGACATCGTAAACTATCCCTTTCTGGACAGTAATATTCCAGTGGAACCTGCATATGGCGTATACATATCACGCCTAGTAGCATTTGCTAGATCCTGTGTTAAATGTGACGATTTTAATCAACGTCACAAAACATTGTTGCAGAAACTTATAAAACAGGGCTACACCGCCAAGCGCCTCAACTCAAAGTTTCTCAAATTTGGCGATATATATCGCATGCTGATAGCAAAATATGAGCGTAGCGTGCAAGATCTATGGCGTTGCGTTTAGTAACTTGTGTCTAATTCCGCTTAACCCGGGACTAGGGGCCGTATGAACCCATGTGCTTCAAGATCCCCATGGTACTCATATGCACAGTCACAATCAAAGCGTATCTGAGATACATCATTCTTTAGATGACGACTTTACAACGAATATTATGGATTAAGAATACTGATCTGCGATACGGATTTGATATTTTTGGAACATCATGATGTCTTGCCGGCATCATTGAAAACTGTTGACCGCTTCTCTCTTGCAGGAAACAAGGCTATGTTTATGTATACTATGACTGTCTTTTTGAATTTGGTGCTAATATTGTTATATGGAATATGGAATAGGTCTTTGGATTATGAACGCGGATATTCTCTAATGGACGACGGCTGAATTATGAATGACGGACCAGACGCTTGTAATTTTAACCTGTGTATGCCTGGATCCTGCTGGTGGACAAGTTGTCCCCGATGCCGTCCCCTGCACACCCAATACTCATAATGGATACAACAGAAAGAAAAAAATATAAGACAAACCCGAGGAATCTTAGTGCAGGTTTCTCGGCCGATTCTCTAATAGTTCGAAATGCACTAAGACCTTTTTCAATCCAAATGACAGATATATTTCTGACCGCAAAGTAAGGTCACGACATCAAACCTTGTAACATTGCGTTTGATGATTGTTTTGCACCGAATTGTACATGTAATAATTTCAAAGACCGTGGATGTCTCACGTGTCCATTCTTTGATACTTCAGCGTCATTTAGTTCCGCGTTAACTGGTAACTCATATTCTGTAAACTCTTGTGTTGATCTTAGTTGTTCTACTACAAACTGTATTTATTTAGTTTCTTGTAAGAAGTGTGGTCAACAGTATGTTTACAAGACCACCCAAAGACTCCATCGTAGGGTGAATGGTCAGAGAAAAGCCGTTAGGAACGAGAGATCCTGAAGGATCTTGGCGCCCACCATTGTCCGATAATTGTAAGCTAATGACTAGAGGATCTTTTTGTCCATTGTTACTAAGAACAGACAATTGATTTGTAATTTTGTTTACAGAATTTCGAATCTGAGTGAAAAAGATTGAAAAAGGCCACTGAAAAACACCAAGATATGATAATAAGTTTCAGGAGTTTCAAGATTTCTAGAAACTTTACTTATGTCGGTTGTTATAATACAAGAGAAATGAGCAAAGTTAGTCTGAAAGTGAATTTACATGTACCGAGGATCCTTCGCCTTTGTTTTGTAGTATTTTTTTTATTTATTTTTTTTGCACGTGTCATCATTGGGTACTGGAAGCGAAGACCAATGTCTTTGACACTTTGGCAAGAGCTGTGAAACATACTTCAGATTTTATAATTAGGAACGAATGCTAATTCTGTTCTGTTTCTTGGGCTATTTTGAGATATCTCTTTTAAGATACCATGCAGCTGCATGTTAATTACTGTGTTTGTAACTGTTTCTTATTCTATTCGCTGTTGTCTGTCATCTTGTAATTGTACATGTATGTGTAATATGTCTGTTGGGAGAGGCGTTCAAATAGGCTCTGCCTGTTCGCCGATCCCTGTTTCCTGGTGAAATAAATATACTGTTTAAATCAAGATACCATGCTCGAAAATAGTAAGATGGTACAATAATGCTTAATACTGAAGGGATCCGTTCCGCGCAGTAATGTTGAAACTTCAAAAGTGCCTGGATCCTGATTATCTCCCTTGGATCGAAACATCCAATAGTCTACAGTTGTCGAGTTGTGACATCGAGTCACAAGACTGAGGTCGGCATACGAAACAGTGGAGCAGTTCACTTGATACTGCATGGACTAAAGAAGGCTGATTTAAAACTTGAAGAAATACATTTTAATTCAGAATTATTTGAACTCCTTGATATGAAAGGTGAAGGTACGGATATTCTCTATAGTCAATATATAGAATATGCCCCACCGTTTGATCCGCCGACTCTTGTGATGCAACGTCACTTGAGAATACCAAATTAATTTGGAGCGTAACTTGGATTTTCGAATCGGACCAAAAAAGGTATCTTGCACTAATAGGCCCCATGTGAGACCTGTGTACCAAATTTCAGAAAAATCCATGAAATATTTCCCAAGAATTCACGGTAACAATGTTTCAAGGGGAAATTCAAGATGGCCGCCTTGTGGCCATATTGGATCTTCGATTCGGACAGAAAAAGGTACCTTGCACAACTAGACCATAAGGGGAACCTGTGTACCAAATTTGAGAAAGATCCATGAAGTACTTCCTGAGAAATCACGATAACAAATTTGCATGGGAAAATCCAAGATGGCGGCTTGTTTTGCCATATTGAATTTTCGAATCGGACCAGAAAAGGTATCTTGTACAGCTAGACGACAAGGTGAACCTGTGTACCTAATTTAACAAAGATCCATGCAGTAGTTCCTGAGAAATCGCAATAACAAAGTTTCATGGGGAAATCCAAGATGGCCGCCTGATGGACATATTGGATTTTAAAATCGGACCAAAAAAAGTTTCTTGCACAACTGGACCCCAAGGGGAACATGTGTACCAAATTTGAGAAAGATCCATGAAGTAGTTCCTGAGAAATCGCGATAACAAGTTTTCATATGGGAATCCAATATGGCTGCCTAGTGGCCATATTGGATTTCGGAATCGGACCAAAAAAGGTTTCTTGCACAACTAGACCCCAAGGGGAACCTGTGTACCAAATTTGAGAAAGATCCGTGCAGTAGTTCCTGAGAAATCGCGATAACAAGGTTTCATGGGGAAATCCAAGATGGCTGCCTGGTGGCCATATTGGATTTTCAAATCGGACCAAAAAGGTTTCATGCACAACCAGATCCCAAGGGGAACCTGCGTAACAAATTTGAGAAAGATCTATGCAGTTGTTCCTGAGAAATCATGATCACAAAGTTTTACGGGAAAATCCAAGATGGCTGCCTGGTGGCCATATTGGATTTTCGAATCGGTCCAGAAAAGGTATCTGCACATCTAGACCCCAAGAGGAACCTGTGTACCAAATTTCAGAAAGATCCGTGCAGTAGTTCCTGAGACATCGCGATAGCAAGGTTTTACGGGAAATCCAAGATGGCCGCCCTGTGGCCATATTGGATTTTCGAATCGGACCAGAAAAAGTATCTGCATAACTAGGCCCCAAGGGGAATATGTGTACAAAATTTCAGAAAGATCCATGCAGTAGTTCCTGAGAAATCGTGATAACAAGGTTTCATGGGGAAATCCAAGATGGCCGCCCTGTGGCCATATTGGATTTTCGAATCGGACCAGAAAAGGTATCTGCACATCTAGACCTCAAGAGGAACCTGTGTACCAAATTTCAGAAAGATCCGTGCCGTAGTTCCTGAGAAATCGCGATAACAAGGTTTCATGGAGAAATCCAAGATGGCCGCCCTGTGGCCATATTGGATTTTCGAATCGGACCAGAAAAGGTATCTGCACAACTAGGCCCCAAGGAGAATCTCTGTACCAAATTTCAGAAAGATCCATGCAGTAGTTCCTGAGAAATCGTGATAACAAGGTTTCATGGGGAAATCCAAGATGGCCGCCCTGTGGCCATATTGGATTTTCGAATCGGACCAGAAAAGGTATCTGCACATCTAGACCCCAAGAGGAACCTGTGTACAAAATTTCAGAAAGATCCGTGCAGTAGTTCCTGAGAAATCGCGATAACAAGGTTTCATGGGGAAATCCAAGATGGCTGCCCTGTGGCCATATTGGATTTTCGAATCGGGCTAGAAAAGTTATCTGCACAACTAGACCCCAAGGGGAACATGTGTGCGAAATTTCAGAAAGATCCGTGCAGTAGTTCCCGAGAAATCGCGATAACAAGAATTGTTTACGGACGGACGACGGACGGACGGACGACTGACGGACTGACGGACTGACTGACTGACGACGGACCACGGACGAAAGGCGATTTGAACAGCCCACCATCTGGTGATGGTGGGCTAAAAAGCAATTGCTTATAGGTAAGCATTTCTCTGGACCCGACCATAGCTGGGACAACTTTAGTATTCAGATCGTAGACGTCGTCTATCCATCTACCATGGATTCCCCCTTTGGATTTGAGAGAAAAATCCGAGAACGGGAACTATTCTGGATGCTAGAACTTGGGTCAGTGTTTCCGTATGGTTTAAATGATAATGTCAGTGGGTTCGGCAATGTTACAAACCGTCGTTCAAATATATCCAATATTACCCAGCTATTTAAACCCCATCAACGGAGACATCGCAGCCATGGTTGGAGAAAGTTTAATAGTGCGATGATTCACGACCACATTACTTTAAATTACTTAGTGGGTTTAACTAAAACACCCAATAGTACACATAGCTTGCGTACAGTTCTGTATGCGTTACCGCTGAGAGCTTTAAATCATATAGCCAGAGATATACAACAATCTGCGTCTTCGGAAAGTATAATACCACCCAAAATCACTAAAGTATGTCAAGATATAGCGTATTTTCGGTTGTATCGTCCAGTGAACATAATCGAAACATCCCAAGATAGGCTTTTCTTGAAACTCAACTACTTAGATAAAGGACTGGACATTATTAATTTACCTCGAATCCTGAATGATCCAGAGGTACGCAATACTGTACCAAACTATTTTAAGTTCACAGAACCTCCTTGCATTTCATATAAGTATACTAAATCTATAGCCACCAAAATAATCAATTACTCTAATGCTGTCAAGGAGTTTGACTGGAACTTATACACGTCGGGGGGCTATAGTTGTGATTGTGAATCGTCGGACTTTATCTATACACCATGCAAACATGTTGTGACTGGTGACCTTGATGTGGTGAGTGATAAGGACCTGAGATTACTCCTGATGGAGGGATCTAAATATAGAGAGCCGAGAAATATAAATCTGAAGGCCGACCAGAAGCTAGTCCTGTCTGCTTTGGAACAGTACGTTATTGATTGGTCTAAGCGAGAAAAAGTTGAACCTACAGTACTCGCTGATTGGCTGGAACTCACAGGGAGCAAGTTCGTTGAAGCAATCCACCATATTGACAGAAGTACCCTTCCCCAAGCAAAACAAGTACTGAGACGCCCCAATTCGCAAGAAGTTCTAGCAAATCTCCAGACAAAGCTCCAAATAATATAATATTCATATGTAAATATTACTATTACCAGGTGCTGGTTGAAGAATTGGGTGTAAACATATCGTCGTCAAATGCGTCTACTTACTCTCAAACTGCATTTACTCTGGAAGATTTATTTAACAATCATGAAACGTTTCTCAGGGAAAGAGGTATTTGTCTTCCAACCAAACATATCGATATACCAAAAGTATACTGGACTCCCAAAATGCATAAATCACCATATAAACCTAGATTCATAGCTGGTTCTAGAAGCTGCACCACCAAGCTTCTTTCAACCCTGTTGACAAGGGCCCTTCAGGAGGTAAAAGCATTTTGGGAAAGGTATTGCGCCACTATTTCTAAAAACTCTGGCGTTGAATGTATGTGGATATTGAAAAACTCTTACGGAAGAACTTGATGCTAAAGGTCACATACCGTACAGACATGTATCCACATGGGATTTCTCGACTCTCTATACTACAATCCCTCATCAGGACGTTATTAACCGTCTAAGTTCATTAATAGTATCTGTGTTCAAGAAAACTGATCGTTGATATATTAATGTCGGAAGCCATAAAACATTCTTTAGCTCTACTACATACAAGAGATATCATTCATGGGATGTTTCTTTGTTTATAGAGTTGCTTGAATTTCTCATTAAAAATATCTATGTGAAATTTGGCAAAACAAATATCAACAGCATATAGGTATTCCAATGGGTACTAATTGTGCACCCCTATTGGCTGACCTATATCTGTTCTCTTTGAATATGGTTATATGCAGGCGCTTTCAAATTACAAGCGTCTAGTCCGTCATTCATAATCCAGCCGTCGTCCATTAGAGAATATCCGCGTCCATAATCCAAAGACCTATTCCATTTTCTATATAACAGTATTAGCACCAAATTCAAAAAGACAATCATAGTATACATAAACATAGGCTTGTTTCCTGCAAGAGAGAAGCGGTCAACAGTTTTCAATGATGCCGGCAAAACATCTTGATGTTCCAAAAATATCAAATCCGTATCGCTGATCAGTATTCTTAATCCATAATATTCGTTGTAAAGTCGTCATCTAAAGAATGATGTATCTCAGTCACGCTTTGATTGTGACTGTTCATATGAGTATCATGAGGTTCTTGAAGTACATGGGTTCATACGGCCCCTAGCCGCCAGGTTAAGCGGAATTAGACACAAGTTACGAAACGTAGCGCCATAGATCTTCCACGCTACGTTCGTATTTTGCTATCAGCATGCGATATGTATCGCCAAATTTGAGAAACTTTGAGTGTAGGCGCTTGGTGGAATAGCCCTGTTTTTCAAGTTTCTGCACCAATGTTTTGTGACGTTGATTAAAATCGTCACATTTAACACAGGATCTAGCAAATGCTACTAAGCGAGATATGTATACGCCATATGCAGGTCCCACTGGAATATTACTGTCCATAAAGATATAGTTTACGATGTCGAAATTGTAATCATCTCTTTTGTCATAAAGTCGACGAGAGAGAATGCCCGCTTCATATTTATAGAGATGTAGATCTAAATATGATGTGCCTGTAGGGCTATCTGTAGTTTCCTTCAAATCCAGTGAAGGTGGATATATATCCTTCACTGCGTCATTTATATAGCGATTAACCACAGCGAGAAGATCGTCTATATAGCGTTTGGTGAATGAGAAGGAACGGGCTTTGAATGGATCGGTTTTTGAAAGCGCCTGCATATAGTCATATTCATAAGAGAACAGATACAGGTCAGCCAACAGGGGTGCACAATTAGTACCCATTGGAATACCTATATGCTGCTGATATATTGTGTTGCCAAATTTCACATAGCTATTTTTAATGAGAAATTCAAGCAACTCTATAAACAAAGAAACATCCCATGAATGATATCTCTTGTATGTAGTAGAGCTAAAGAATGCTTTATGGCTTCTGACATTAATATATCTACGATCAGTTTTCTTGAACACAGATACTATTAATGATGAGGGATTGTAGTATAGAGAGTCGAGAAATCCCATGTGGATACATGTCTATACGGTATGTTACCTTTAGAATCAAGTTCTTCCGTAAGACATTTTGAGATGTTCAATATCCACATACATTCAACGCCAGAGTTCTTAGATATAATGCCGCAATACCTTTCCCAAAATGCTTTTACCTCCTGAAGGGCCCTCGGCAATAGGGTTGAAAGAAGCTTGGTGGTGCAGCTTCTAGAACCAGCTATGAATCTAGCTTTGTATGGTGATTTATGCATTTTGGGAGTCCAGTATAGTTTTGGTATGTCGTTATGATTGGTTGGAAGACAAATACCTCTTTCCCTGAGAAGCTTTTTGTGATTGTTAAATAAATCTTCCAGAGTAAATGCAGTTTGGGAGTAAGTAGACGTATTTGATGAAGATATGTCTACACTCAATTCTTTAACCAGCACCTGGTAATAGTAATATTTACATATGAATATTATATTATTCGGGGCTTTGTCTGCTGGGACTATGACGAATTTACTCTGGAGATTTGCTAGAACTTCTTGCGAATTGAGGTTTCTCAGTACTTGGTTTGCTTGGGGAAAAGTACTTCTGTCAATATGGCGGATTGTTTCAACGACCATGCTCTTGGTGAGGTCCAGCCAATTAGCGAATGCTGTATGTTCAACTTTTTCTCGCTTAGACCAATCAATAACGTACTGTTCCAATGCAGACAGGACTATCTTCTGGTCGGCCTTCAGATTTATTCTTCTTGGCTCTCTATATTTAGGTCCTTTCATCAGGAATAATTCCAGATCCTTATCACTCACCACATCAAGGTCACCAGTCACAATATGTGTACATGGTGTATAGATAAAGTTCGACGATTCACGATCACAACTATAGCCTCCTGACGGGTATAAGTTCCAGGCAAACTCCTGGACAGCATTGGAGTAATTGAATAATTTGGTGGCTATAGATTTAGTGTACTTATATGAAATGCAAGGAGGTTCTTTGAACTTAAAATAGTTTGGCACAGCGTTGCGTACGCTATATCTTGACATATTTTAATGATTTTTGATGGTATTATATTTCCTGAAGACGCAGATTGTTGTATATCTCTGGCTATTTGATCTAAAACTCTCAGAGGTAACGCATACAGAACTGTACGTAAGCTATGTATACTATTGGGTGTGTTAGTTAAACCCATTAAGTAATTTAAAATGATATGATCGTGAATCATCGAACTACTAAACTTTCGCCAACCATGGCTGCGATGTCTCCATTAATGGGGTTTAAATAGTTGGGTAATGTTCGATATATTTGAACGGCGGTTTGTAACATTGCCGAACCCACTGACATTATCATTTAAACCATACGGAAACACTGACCCAAGTTCTAGCATCCAGAATAATTCCCGCTCTCGGATTTTTCTCTGAAGTCCAAAGGAGAAATCCTTAGTAGATGGATAGACGACGTCTATGATCTGAATACAAAGTTATCGATCCATTCAAAGCCCATTCCTTCTCATTCACCAAACGCTATATAGACGATCTTCTCGCTGTGGATAATCGCTATATAAATGACGCAGTGAAGGATATATATCCACCTTCACTGGATTTGAAGGAAACTACAGATGGCCCTACAGGCACATAATATTTAGACCTATATCTCTATAAAACTGAAGCGGGCCTTCTCTCTCGTCAACTGTTTGACAAAAGAGATGATTACAATTTCGACATCGTAAACTATCCCTTTCTGGACAGTAATATTCCAGTGGGACCTGCATATGGCGTATACATATCACGCCTAGTAGCATTTGCTAGATCCTGTGTTGAATGGGACGATTTTAATCAACGTCACAAAACAGTGTTGCCGAAACTTATAAAACAGGGCTACACCGCCAAGCGCCTCCACTCAAAGTTTCTCAAATTTGGCGATATATATCGCATGCTGATAGCAAATACGAGCGTAGCATGCAAGATCTATGGCGTTACGCTTCGTAACTTGTTTCTAATTCCGCTTAACCCGGGGCTAGGGACCGTATGAACCCATGTGCTTCAAGATCCTCATGGTACTCATATGAACAGTCACAATCAAAGCGTGGCTGAGATACATCATTCTTTAGATGACGACTTTACAACGAATATTATGGATTAAGAATACTGATCAGCGATACGTATTTGATATTTTTGGAACATCATGATGTCTTGCCGGCATCATTGAAAACTGTTGACCGCTTCTCTCTTTCAGGAAACAAGCCTATGTTTATGTATACTATGATTGTCTTTTTGAATTTGGTGCTAATACTGTTATATGGAATATGGAATAGGTCTTTGGATGATGGACGCGGATATTCTCTAATGGACGACGGCTGAATTATGAATGACGGACCAGACGCTTGTAATCTGTCAGTATGTCGGCACCTCTTCCCACTTCCCTTATATGCTTTGTAATTTATAACGGGTATATCTTGGGCCGGGGTTGGAGTTTCTTTCTGATTTTTTGCTTCGGCTTCTGTCAGCACATCGTCCATGGCAAATGGCCAGCCCAACTCGACTGATGACCGCTCTTCCTCTGTAAGTACCTGATCCACACCCGTCACGGCATCTTCCAACGCGGACCATAGAACAAGATGAAGGGTAAAATGCACTGTACCGCCATCTGACCGAGCCAATTGAGCAAAGAAGGGGCCGCGTCGGACCTACACATCGTGACATAAGTGGATGAGGTCGCCTTCCACACCCGTTCGAATTTGGTCCAGCCCTCCCGGGACAGAGGAATGTGGGCCGGGCGCGGTTGTGTAGGGTCTGCATCACAGATGTCTCCCTCCTCCATGATATCGACCTTATCCGCATGGACGTACAAGAAGATCTCGGGGTCAAGCTGAGAAACGCCCGTATAAGCCTTTTCGCGGTTACAAGAATCGGGGGCGATGACGGCCCTTTTTCTACGCTATAAAGAGATCATTTATCTCTCAAAATATGCAAGACTGAAAAATTGACATGCTTCCCAGTTTATTTAACGTTGATTTCTCGAGTTTCATAACAATTTACCCAGTAGGGTTAGTAAAATCACCAGCAGATCAGTCCGTACACTGGGAATCTTGTGTTAATCTAGCGGCACAGGAAGTGAAAGTATCACCTCTCCGATCCCAGAATGCAGTGCGTTTAACATGGTGTTGTTGTTGTAAATTGTAACCGCGAAAAGGAGTATTATATGCTCCGTGATGGTCAGTACGTGAATGGCACAAGATGTGACTCTCCCTCGTATCTATAGGGAGGAAAAGTCCATGACATGAGATTAAAGGATCGGGTGGTCGATCATTTTAGTCTCGTAAAACGTAACATTCGTCGCCATCTCCACCTGCTATCTGGTGTTGGCGCGTTCCGGATGGTAGGCCAATGATGCTGGTAGATCGTTCTCACAGCTTCCGGTATCGGTAGTACCTCCGAGGGTAGCTCTTCGGGATCTGTGGTTTCTCTCTTCAGTGAGGACTGGATTCCTGGCGAGCGGAGCCTTTCGCGTCGTATGGTTTAAGATAAGTGAGTGCAGTCCTGAAAATTCGGCTCTGTTTATTAGTCTTCAATATGGTGCATCATGGGATAGCAAAATGAAACGTTCACCCCATAATATCTCTGAATATCTGGTGCTGGGGCTTTTGGATGCTTTCAATTGGGTTCTGACGCCGTACCGGCTTCCGCTGTATGGATGCGATTGTCACGGGGCGTCGGCGGATAATCTATGGCGTCGTCGTCCTCCGACGGTGGAATACGGGTGTTAAGTTTATCCAGAACATATTTGTAGGTCACGGAGGTGAGTTCTGGGTAGTCACTCTCGTCTTTCTCCTTGACGCGGTTGATAATTTGCTCATTGGGCTCGGCCAGTGTGCCCTCAATAGCACGAGACAAGGCTCACTGGACGGCTGATCGCTCATCGGGTGCGAACAGCTGGTCCACAATAAGCACCGCTTTCTCAAAGGCCGTCCATAGATCAGAGTCAACCCCGTTTAAATTTGGTCCAGCGGTCAGGGTATAGCGTAACCGTTTTTGATGTGAACTCAGGGCCCGACCAGCAAACATCCCGGTCTTCTACGATGTGACTTTTTCCTCATAGACGTGTAAACTCATCTCGGGTGTAAGGGGAAGGAGCGCTCGCAGGACTGGCGACATAGTTGACCGAACGACGAACGATGAATGACCCACACTCTGACTGATCGCCGTATTTATAGGTGCATTGATTCGTCCGGTTGCTCACCCCACACAACCCTATGGAAGCCTGGGTCCCTGTGTGACGGAAACGGTGGCCCGATGCATCCAGTGTCCGGGGGACACTCGCGTCTAGACGTAAGTGTCCCAAGACACTAAGATCTGGATTTAATTGTCCGTCGGGCATTCAGGTCTGGATTTGGATGTCCTGGGACACTGGCTTCCAGGAGACGAAAGTCCTAACCTGGAGCCCAGTGTCCGCCTCGATTACTATTTCCTATTTTCCATCCAGTTTACACGCGAACATGTTTACCGGAGAGTAGTATAGAAAGGGAGTTACGTCGTTATTGACCTACTTCCGACAGGTGGCGCCAACAGATCATTTCCGTTTAACCTTTGTGAAGTCATTTCCGGTTCCGGTCATGTGACATAAAGTGACCTTTAACCCTGCGCATGATTTCCGCTATTGTGCGCATTTCCACTATTGTGCACTTCCGATCACGTGACCGGAACCGGGAGTGACCTCGCAAAGGTCAGCCGAAAGTGACCTGTTGACATCATCGGTTGTAAGTAGGTCAATAACGCCCTAATCCCCCACCCCCTCTCTCTCTGTGTCTCTCCCTCCTACCCAGGAGGTGAGGACGAAAATGAATTAAAAAAACAAGATAATTTTAACAGAAAATCTTGAAATTTATGCTAAGAAATAGCCAGGTAAGACTGCATCACACCTAAGGGCTTTTCCTCGTGCTTGTGCGCCTCTTTGGTTGTCCAGTGGGAGCTTGTTCACCACAATGAAGAATACAACATATTGGCGAGCATACGTTACAACAAGTCAACAGGAGAAATAACACGTTCTTCTGTTTCCACGAATGCAAGTCGCGATATGTAATTGTTCTATTATAAAGGTGTGGAAGCTGCCATTCAGTGAGAGTAATTAAGCCACTACTTGTATTCTTTTAACGGCATATTCCGTGGGTCTTCCCAAGACGAGGTCAAATTTGCATGTTTTCTATATATCTTGGACTCTTTTATTCAAACAATTCCTTGTTTAACCCTACCAGGCCTGGGAGAGGGACATTCGCACACTTTCAGCGCAATCTCCGGAACGACAAAAAATTGAGAGCTCACACTCACACTTTGTAGTTTATCATATTGGGGTCATTTGGAGCCTATTTGCATAACCTCCAGAGCAGAGAATCACGGGTAAAATCACCGGTAATTTATCATCATGTTTTTTGGAAAAATTCCATGAATAAAATTTTCGCAAAATTTGATAAAAAAATCAACCAAGAAAGGTATTTTTGGAAAATGACGTCACTGTGACGTCATCAAAGCGGCCATCTTGAATTTTTTTTTTTTCCATTTTATTGTACAGGTTGACGGAAAGATATAGTGTGGTAAGTTTTAGTCCCTTTACCTCGCCCGCCCTCCCCCCCCCCCACCCAGGCCTGGACAGGTCCTAAACATCGCAGGTCAGATAAGGTTAACACAGAATTTCTTCAGATTTCTCGCATTCTTAATAACGGCGGAAACGTTTAAACCGCGAAGTAAAGCTAGCAACCTCAGTGTAAAGGTTACTCCGCGGTTTAAAGGTTTACTCATTCATTTATTCATTCATTTATTCACCAAGATAAATTAATTGTACAATTCATAGTTGTAAAAGGCAGTTGGCGGGAATAAAACCCCAGAGGGCTTGTTCTATCCCTGTAGTAAACAATTAGAGTATATATACGAATATAAGTTAAAGAAGCTGGTGAATATTGATATGAATGTAAGCGATGAGAACATTATATAAATAATCCTCGGACAATCAGCAAACTCGGCGGTTTTAAGATTTACTCTGCGGTTTAAACGGTGTAAACGTTTCCAAGAGTTTTGTTTGGTTTTCGTTGGAAAAAAAACGATAAAGTTATTTATGACGACGTTATTAGAAATGACAAAAATGTAAAGAAAACCTGTGATAAACTAAAATCTGTTTGTAGAAAATAGGCGAAAATCAAGAACATCCCCAATAAATGCAGAAAATGTAAAAAAAAAAAAAAAAAAAAAAAAAAAAATATCTTGGATGGAATAGGCAGATATACCCGGTGTTTGACACGAATACACCATTATTTTGCGAGCGCCTTAGGTTGAACTACCGGTAATGTATACATATTAACCATATATGAAGTCTACAAAATATATTAGTTGTGGGTCACAAGGACTCACTTCTCTCATTTCTATGTAAATGGGTTATACCAAAAAAGAATAGTATCTCGCTCAAACAGTCAAAGATAAAACTCATAATAAATATATTCACTTTCAATGATCAAAACAACGGAATTTTGTTGGCATACTGCTATACCTGATAATTCCTTTGAGCAGCTCGACGTATGGAACGTTTCTCTTGCTGAATTTTCCCGGCTTCGTACTTGTCAATATTGTTGGCCAAATATGGCAGACTATCGGCAGGAGCTAAGGATGACATAGGTCTGATTGTGGACAGTATATGTGGATGTCAGCTTTTGTACACACCTCTTCAGGTATACAGAAAAAAAAATTCTTTAAGAATTTAAGGAATATTCCCCGACTGTTACACCAGCGGAATATTCCTCAACATAACTAAGGAATATTCCTTACCAAGTTAAGGAATTTCCTTAAAAACTGATAAAAACTGTCCATTCACCTGGGTGAAAAGGTTTTCACCTGGGTGTAAACGTTTTCACCGGGGTGAGATTTTCACCTGGGTGAAAACAGGATTTCACCTGGGTTAAAACAGGTTTCCACCAGGGTGATAACGTTTGCGCCCAGGTGAAAACCTTTTCACCCCGTTGAAAACGTTTGCATCTGGGTGGAAACTGAGGAGGAGTGAAAGACCCCCTCCCCCGGCCCACCCAAACTGAAAAAAATATATATACAAAACTAAAATTAATAGCAATGCATGTCGTATATGGGCCACCGTAAAGATGTATATTGAATTAAATACATAAAATTATTTTTTTCTAAAAAATATATATATATATTTAACAAAGATGTGACGGTACAATTTTACAAGACGTACTAAAGCGGTACATGAGAAATGCAGAAAATCAAACATTTTCAACTGATTCCGACTAGGATCGAACCCACAATCTTACCTTCTGCTGTACTGTCCACCGTCTATGCCTTTACCCACTGCACCATCGATTTGCTGGCCGAACCTCTGTTCAGAATTTCTAGTCTTTACTATTCCTTTAGTTTCATATATAGGTCAACCGGACTCCGTGGAATGCCGGACTCTGAGGACTTCCATAGCTGTGGAAGCGCCCATAGTCCGCCAGATGCCATGGTCCGGGCCCTATATATATGAGAAGGCACATTTCTGTCTAGATTTCAGTGACCCGGACACCAACGATACCAGGACCCTGGTTTCTACTGATAGGGGGACAACTGTTTCCGAGGTAGGACTTCGTATCTGGATCTGTTTGCCCTTCGGGCACCCAGATCCAGATACCATGGTCCCCGGACCCTCATATCTGGCGGATCACGATTGCTTCCACACCGGTGACACATTTGGTGCAATTCCCCTGTCTCTAGGCCCTCTGGTTCTCGGTATAGGACATGTGGAGAAAAGGAGGGTTCCCCACTTGCTATTTATGCTGGACATAAAGCTGGCGATATTGTCGGGTACCATGCTTGATGACATGCATTCCGTGAGATTATCATTAGAATAACTGAAGGACATATACAGTCGTATTCAGGGGCAGAGAACTCTTGTTGCATTTTCCCGTACATGTCAATCAACAATGAAGTAACTGAAGAACATATACAGTTATCAGCGGCAGATAACTCTTGCTCGGCATAAACGCCAGGTGCCTCTTAACCCTTTAAAAGGACATTAAAAGTCACATTCGCCTTGAAAATCTTTGACTATGACCTTTCTGGCGTCACGTGACCGGAAGTGACTTTTGATCCCTGCGCATTACCGTTAGGAGCAAGCATAAGCCATCTCTACAAACGTCCATTCATATGCCCTTTTCTACTGAGCATGTGCAGAGGGACGATATTTTCACGCCACATCCATCCAGTCGGATGCTCGCCTATGAGTGCCACACATTGACCCCTCCCACGACCCATTCTGACCATTATTGGCTCATCTCCACATCGAAACGTCTATTCCTATACACTTTTTCTATTGTGCATGCGCGGAATGACGTCAATTCCACGTCACACTCGTCAAGTCGGATGCTCCTCCACGAGTGCTACATATTGACACCTCCCACGGCCCAATCTGGGTCCATCTCGACCACAAAACGTCTAATCCTATACTCTTTTTCTACTGCGCATGCGCGGAATGATGTCAGTTCCACGCCACACCCGTCCAGTCGGATGCTCCTTCAAGAGTGCTTCATTATGACACCTCCCCACGGCCCATTTGAACCAATACTGGCCCCCCTCGATCCCAAAACGTCAATTCCTATATTCTTTTTCTCTTGCGCAAGCGCAGAATGACATCAGTTTCACGCCACACCCATCCAGTCGGATGCTCCTCCACGAGTGCTACGTATTGACACCTCCCACGGCCCATTTGGACCAATACTGGTTCCCCTAGACCCCAATACGTCAATTCCTATACTCTTTCTCTACTGCGCATGCGCGGAATGACGTCAGTTCCACGCCATTCCCATCTAGACGGACGCTCTTCGACGAGTGCTACATATTGGCACCTTCCACAGCCCAATCGGGCCTATAGTGGTCCCCTCGACTCCAAAACGTCTATTCTCACACCTTTTTTTACTGCGCATGCGGAAAAAGAACTTTTCAACAAAAGTCACCTCATGGCTTCTAGACAACCTCGAAACCAGAGCTATCTGGTCCTGTCCTCCTTACTTAGTCGGGTTTCCAACTACCATCATGCTTCACGAGTTTCCCGAATTTGACAATTTTTGAAAATATATACATATAAGTTATTTGTGTTGAAGATTTTACGACAATTGGTGGTCGATAAACGGACCCCATGGTCTTTTCCTTGCCTAATGGAAGAATCCCTGGAATTGGATATGTTTCAATGGAACCGGAAGCTAACACGTGAACGAATTTTTCAATGTATTGTGGGACCCTGACTTTCAGTGAACATGGTCCCAGGGGTTCATTGAAGCGCCCATTTCCAGCGGAAAGCGATCCCTGTTAGCGAGGTAGGGCTTCGAGGCCCCTACCAGTGTCTTCCGCGTGGTGAGACAGAAAAACAAACAAGATGCCACACTCTATACCGCAAATGTCCATGCATGGGTTCCCGATTGGACCTACACCATAGCCGTATATAGTTCATCGAAGACGAAGCGACCACACCCGTATCAAAGTCTCGTTGACATTAGACTGTAGTACTCTGTTAAATCAAGATATTAATAGACAGTGATAGCGTACTGATCCAGCTGTCTCCCCTTCAGTGATTGGTCATTCGATCCCGCAATTTTAAACTAAGACGAGCATTCTCATTGGATCACTATTCATATGAGCCACCCCAATCTTCATACACAACCACGTGACTGTCTCAGTTACCGATGACATAGCGCGGCATCGTTTTCGATTTCAAAATCTGGCGTCTAACTGGGAAAATGTTGTTGTTGCTGCATCAGCCGATCATTGGCCCTTCGTAGAAGGGTCCAATGCTTTAGGCTATCGTTGACATGGGACTACTTTTGAAAGGAAGGACCGCTGACCGCGTATTGTGTGCACTCTGGTACCTCTGTTCGCACTGCTGGGTAAACAGGCTCTGATAGGCTCGAATGAAATTCCCGCGCCCAAAGTTCGGTGTTAAGGCCGTGGCTGGGACCTGTTGTCCATCCACATGCAGGTGGTGCGTAGTCTCGGTGGTGCAGGTCTTTTATTCCCTACGGTGCGTTGTGCTTTGGCCACCAAGACGCCTCCCGCTACTTTGGTCCGCCGTTTCAAGGCTTCTTTGGGTGCCGTACCCCCCAAGACATCACCGGCGACTTGCAGTCCACTTCGGACCGCTTGTTTGCCGATCGCTTTCACTTCACGCGTCACCAAGGGCAGGAACGTTTTGACGATACTCCCGAGTATGTTCTCCAGCCCATCTCCTCGTTGCATGCGTGCACCTGCAAATACCGGAAGGCCACCTCCGGCCTGTTGGGCATAATAGTCCATATAGCTGCGTGCATCACACTCGTAAGGGACCTTCATTATACAAAGTGGGGAGCACGTGCTTGTCGAAAATGAAGTGTCAGCACCACTTTTCCTCGTTCGAATGCCACCGGTCGTCCCGTGTCATCTCTTATATCCACCGTGATAGTGTTGATGTCGATTTGTCGTACGGGTAGGTAGAGCATGTGGATGAAACTGTGGGTGATTTGATCTCCATACGTCTTTTTAATGGGGACCACCCGTAACAGAGGTGTGTTGATATCGCCCACGATGTGGTTGTCGACCACGTCCGAGTAGACGTAGAGTCCGTATATACCCGACTTCATATCCATCGGGATCTGGCCATGGTCTTCGGATGGACCCGTGTAGGTCGGGTGAGCGAGACCCAGCATTTGCTGTAGGATAGGACTCAGTACGACACTCACGTTGGCGGTGAGGAGGATCTGTGCCTTGTCGTTGTGTGCGTTGTAATCGACGTCCACGTGATTCTTGAAAGGAAACGATTTGACGGGTGTTGAAGTATTGGTGACCTCCCGTAGATTACAAGCGTCTGGTCCGTCATTCATAATCCAGCCGTCGTCCATTAGAGAATATCCGCGTCCATAATCCAAATACCTATTCCATATTCCATATAACAGTATTAGCACCAAATTCAAAAAGACAATCATAGTATATATAAACATAGGCTTGTTTCCTGCAAGAGAGAAGCGGTCAACAGTTTTCAACGATGCCGACAAGACATCATGATGTTCCAAAAATATCAAATCCGTATCGCTGATCAGTATTCTTAATCCATAATATTCGTTGTAAATTCGTCATCTAAAGAATGATCCTTATAATGCAACAGTCTTGTCAGCCCCTGCATGAACTCCTTGAGGGTATCGTATTGGCCTTCGGGAAGGGGGAGTCGGGTGTTTTTTCCTTCGTAGGTCACCTCGTACCACACTTCATTGGCTCGCACGTTGTACCACGAGTAAGGGTATTGGATATCCACGAGGCCACATTCCCATCGTCTAGGTAAATGCAACGGTTGCGGTAATTGGGTCACGTACTTGGCCAAGGTGTTGTCAGGAAACCCATCCAGCGAACTGTTACTGGGTAGGGTGAGGTAAAACATGGCGACTGAGCTGTCCTGCTGCTGCTGTTGGTTTTAATAGGTGTTCCAGGCCTTGGGCGTTTGTGTCCGGCGTCGTGTTCGTCGCGGTGGCTTGCTACGTGTCACGGCTCTGGAGATGTGGAGTGTCTTCATCAAGGGTAGTTTTTTAAAGGAGTGAAAAGAAGGTGCCCGTTGTGGTGGTGTTTTGGGGGGTGACTCCGGTTCCCACTCGGCTTCCCAAGAAGGTAGTGGGCCACTCGGCGTTTGCTGGGTCCGCTGCATCTAGGCCCAGCGCTGGGGGTTCCCAACCAATTCCTGTGGTACATGCATGTCTTTCAAGCCTTGAGCGAAGACCTCCCATCCACGAGGATCCGTGTGCGACCTGCGTTGACGCATCAGGTCATTCACTAAATCCGTCATGTGGGTACCGGGGACCACCTGATTCTGTACCAGTAGTTCATCTTTATCATTCCAAGTAATGTTAGGATTCTGTTTCATCCGTTGTAATACCAGGCCAGCTTGTTTCTTGAACGATGCAGGTACACTCTTCAGGACTTCATCTTCCACCCACCGTGGGGCTGTGGGTGGTACCCCTGGTAATGACGGCTGTTGGAGCGGTGCTGAGGTCGGCGGTATGTCGCGTGGTGGTGGTGGTGGTGGTGGCGCTGGGGTAGAGAGGGTTTTTTATTGGTCCATGAACGTCATGTACCGTTGAAGCGTCTCATTGTACAGTTGTACTTTCTCACTGTCGCTTAACCCCGGTCTTTGTAAGATCTGTTGCATCTCTTCATCGAGGGTGTTTATGGTCTTCACCGTAGGTGGGACAGGGTAGGGTGATTGGAGGTTTTGCAGGAGCCGTGGACCATTTTTGTTCGTGTGGTTCATTGTCGGCCGAAGAGTCCACCCAATACTGGACCCAACACGGAAGCGGCCAACGGTGCTAAGATGGCCACGAGAAAGCCACCTTTCTGTAACACCTTTTTTCTTTTGTGTTTGAGAGACTCGCTTCTGGACTAGGGTTCGGAGACCTGTTTTATGCTTGGTCAACTTCGTCTTCTGAGACGGAGTCAGTGGTACGTTGCCTTTTAACAGGTTGTACCCGATCTCGCACAGACAGCGTACAAGGTCAGGGTCCACACCGCGTACAATGGTTCGGACCAACTCGGGTGGGGCCGTCTTCAATACACGGAGCGTCGGGGCGTGCTTTCGTACTCGCGCAGACTTCATGTACAACTAATGCTAGAACCCACAACTCTGCTCTTTTTATCCTTTTGCGGGCTACCTCCTGAATATCGAACAGAGACAAAGTCAACCATGATGTGGTATTCATTCTTTTTATTATCCCCATCATCAAACAGACACACCCCAGCTGGGGAGCCACTGAGGGTGTGTTTACAATATTTTTGCACGTAAACGTGGTGGGTCTCTCCGGAAAAGATTCCGGTCCGTAGGCGAAGGTGATCGGGAGTGGCTTCCTTGAGGTCGAAGAGCATATACCCGTGCTGAGCGGTTGTCGCATCTTTAAAGGCTTCCAACGCAAACGGTGTGCGGCCGGGATACACCTGTCTCGCCAGGTGCAGCAATTGAGTGGTATCTCTCGGGTTTTTGAAGACCACCAGGTAGTGGGTATTTAAGCTGATGTTCCGATGTTCTTTGTTTTTACTGAACAGATTCTGCACAATGTAGATGATGCTGAGCCGTCGATGATGGCTGCCTTTGGTAAAGAGTTGGGTGTCGCGCGCATCCGTCTCCGCCATGAGGTCATCCAGAACCACCAAGGTGTCGGGTTCCAAATCGGCCGGGTTAGGTAGGCCTTCCACGAACGTGATATGTGGCATTGCTGCATACGCTGCCTGCCATTCCCCATAACACCACACGACTCGGGCAATGGGTGGGGTGATCATGCTGTCGGCTTGTTGAAGGGGCTTCCTGACGAAGTGCGTTTTGTCGGAGCCCGTCGGTCCTGCGATGACGCAAGTGAAGGGATGCTGCCACCGAGGGTCCATGGTTTGAGCTCTATGCGCTGTCGTGGTAACCCGCTCTTGTAAATTTGGTACCCACCTGGAGTGAACTGGAGTGGTGGTCGGTACAACGCCGGTCGTCGTTGTCGATGGGCGTTCACTGTGAGTGATGAAATCCGGTGGGTTTTCAGACGTAGTGGGTATACTTGGTGTAGATGTTGACTGTATACTTGATGTGGAGCTCGATGTGGCTTGTGCACGTGGTTTGGTAGTGGTGATGACTGGGCTCGATCACGGAGGTGACTGGTGTAGAGAAGTTCTGAAGACTGGTTTGACTGCCACTCACAGCTGGAGTTCTAAGTTGGTTATGTAGAGTGCTGAGATAGGCTACGTCGTAAAACACACCTCCGTACAACACACTCAGCAGGGTTAGCAATATCACCACAAAGCCCACTTGCGCTTTGCGGGTTTTGGGAGACGCTGTGTTCAGAGGCAGCTGCTGTTTGTCCATAGCACCGTGGTCGAACGTGGAATGAAGGATACCGGTAGTCCCCGATCTTGAACACCTCCTTCGGCGTTCGCTGCAATTGCCTGGGGTACAAGACACGCCGGACTTGGGCTTCATTGCGTTGGGTGACGGTAATGGGGACTATCTCTATACTCCGGTAATAGGCTCGATTGTAACCACCCACAAGTTTCCGGAGAACATCGATGTACCGCCTTGTATTCTTATAGGTGAAATATTTATACATGCGGCCTTTGAATGTCCTGTTGAACCTTTCCACAACGGAAGCCTTGGTCTCGTTGTACGTATGGAAGAAAAACACCTTCTGGGCTTTCAGAAACTGTTGGAATGGTCTGTTGAGGAATTCCGTACCTTCGTCGGTTTGCAAATGCAAGGGTTTGCGCCCGGTCTTGAAGATGTCCTTGAACGCCGCTATGAGATTCGCCCCCGTTTTCGTCCGGATGGGTACCACCCACGCATACTTCGACAGGATATCGATGCACTTCAAGATATACCGATTCCCATCGTTGTGTTTGGCAAAGGCGCTCATATCGACCAAATCCGCTTGCCACTGGGCATCTATTCCTCCCACGATGACCCGGTTTCGTAGAAAATGGCGACGGGCAGATCGATGTAAGGTATAGGTGTCTTGTTTTTTTAACCAATCTCGGGCTTGGGCACGTTGTATCCCCTGGGGTTTGGCCGCTCGATAGAGAGCCGACAATGCACTATAGGCCGCCGGACTGTCGGGACTGTAGTATAAGTTATCCAACACCTTTTCCCAGCTCTTCATGGTGACAAATGACGATGGGCCCTGGCGCTATCGTTTATTTATAACGGTATACCTTGGGCCGGAGTTTCTTTCTGATTTTCTTCTTCGGCTTTTACCAGCATATTGTCCATGGTAAATAACCAGTCCAACTCGTCTGATGATCGCCCTTCCTCCGTCAGCACTTGATCCACATCTGCCACGGCATCTTCCAATGCAGACCATAGAACAAGGTGAAGGGTAAAATGCACTGTACCCCCATCTAGCCTAGCCAATTGAGCAAAGAAGGGGTCGCGTCGGATGTACACATCGTGACACAAGTGGATGAGGTCGCCGTCCAGTTCACCAGACAACACCCGTTTGAATTTGGTCCAGCCCTCCCGGGACAGACGAATATGAGCCGGGCACGGTTGTGTAGGGTCTGCATCACAGATGTCTCCTACCTCCTCCATGATATCGACCTTATCCGCATAGACGTGCAGGGGTCAAGCTGAGAAACGCTCGTAGTATATGCTCCGTCATGATCAGTACGTGAATGGTACAAGATTTGACTGTCTCTCGTATTTATAGGGAGAATTATGACGTGAGATCAAAGGATCGGGTGGTCATGTCACTGGGCTGACAGTCTAGCCGGATAATCAATGGTATCGTCGTCTGCCTCCGCTTCATTGCTAGGTTTGGTAATTTGTTCATTGGGTTCTGCCGCCGCTTCATTCAGGGCACGAGCCCACTCCAACTGAACAGCTGACCGCTAGTCCAGGGTAAACAGCTGGTCCACAATAGGCACCACTTTCTCGAAGGCTGTCCACAGATCGGGGTCTAGGGTGAAGCCTCGCGTAGGGTCTTGGTAACGGCCCAGGCGTGGGAAGAAGGGTCCACGGTGTACGTAGATGGCATTGTCTATGTGGATGAGGTTTCCGTCGAGCTCAACGCTCAACACCCGTTTAAATTTGGTCCAGCCGTCACGGTGTAGCGACCAGCAAACATCTCCACGGTCTTCAACGATGGTGACTTTATCTTCATAGACGTGTAACCCCACCCGGGGTGTAAGGGGAAGGATGGCTCGTAGGACTGGTGACACGGTTGACCCAATGGCGAACGGTGAATGACACACACTCTGACTGTCTCTCGTATTTATGGTCAGGTCCCTCGGTGACATGGTTGACCCAATGACGATCGGTGGATGACGCACAGTGTGACTGACCCTCGTATATATCGGTTGCACATAAGCGCATCTGTGGAGGCTCTGAACAGCCGTTCTTTTTCTGTCGCTGTCATTGCCACAGCGTCAGGGTCAATAGGGCAAAGACCATTACTAGGCCAACGAGCCGTCGCTGCATGCTTCCGGCGTGAGCGCTCGTGGTCCATAGTCCGGGCATCAAGCAAGGCTGTCATAGTCCAGGGTGATAGCACGCCTCTCCATCGAGTGCACTCTGTCGAGGACCGCTTCTGTGAACTCTTTCAGTCGCCCTTCGTTGTCGTCGCAGACTTCAAACGTGGACCGAACCACTGCTCTGTAACCCGTGAGTGAATTAACCACTGTCGCATGCTGTAAAATGCGAGACGAATAGGGATGGGTGTCCGTCATGGATCTGTAACCATAGAAATGGGGTGTGGGATGCAGAGGCGCGTGTTTTATACACCATGTCATACATGCGCGTCTATACGTAGCTCTACGGATGTAGTCCGTGATAGGTACTATTCTGATTGGTTAGTTCAAAAAGAGAGCAACAATCAAAGATTACAGGTCAATCCTTTTATTAGTGCCTCCATCACAGCACATCCACGCTGGAGGAACCACTCCAGGAACGGCGGAAGCAATTCATGATTGGGGTGGGGGGGGGGGGGGGAACCATCACAGCACAATTAGGCGAGGGTCCAGGGGTCTTAGATGGCCGGAGAGGCGTTCTAGCGTATTTTCCGGAATCCTCGCCCGTGTAAACTCTCTTTGTGTTGCCTTTTTTTCCAACATTTTTTAAATATTCATCGTCAAGAATCTCACAGACTCCATCAACCTCCATCGAAATTGCCAATGAGTTTGAGAACAATGAAAACCGACAGCGTGTATTTGAGCACTTCGCTACCAAGGACTTGTAATTTTATGCATTGCATTTCGGTATCTTCTTGACTGGGCGAGGATTCGGACATTCCCATGGCATGGACACGCAGGGTGTTTTCTACTCTAGTCCATTTTCTTTCTAATCTTGATGAATGCAAGTCTGAACTATCAAATAACAGTATTCAATATTCGCTGATATCACGAAACGTCCAGGACATAGGAGTCATATGTTTTTAGCGACATTTCGTCTTATTAATTAGTGGCATACGGTACATGGTGTGAGGATTTAATCATTTATCTCTACCATCTTTTATGTGGTATTACACTATTAACCTTTTGTGAACCTAAAAAATACTAAACAATGCCGGTAAAAAAAAATTCTAGAGCTTTGGCTGGGCCACTAATGCTGGACATTCACGTGCCATAGTAAAGTTCACAAAATTACGGAAGCATAGATAGGACATGGGTGAAAATTATTTTTCCGTCCACGAAATTATCTCCGACCCGGAGATACATCTCCGACCCGGAGATAATTATCTCCGACCCGGAGATACATCTCCGACCCGGAGATAATTATCTTCGACCCCGAGATACATCTCCGAGCCGGAGATAATTATCTCCGACCCCGAGATACATCTCCGACCCGGAGATAATTATTTCCGACCCCGAGATACATCTCCGACCCGGAGAAACTTATCTCCGACCCGGAGATACATCTCCGACCCGGAGATAATTATCTCCGACCCGGAGATAATTGACCAATGGTGTTGCAGCAATCGTTACCGCCATTTTTGTATGTGGTGGGATATGGAGAGATATATTTTTTTTTCTGGAGAAACTTTTACATGCACCCACCCACCCATGACTTCATAGGCAGGCCCCGATAAACCCGGGGACCGATATTAGCCCCTTTGGACATGGTTGATAGGGAATTTTCCCCTATTGTGGAGGTAAAGTCCGTGTTCCGTTTTTTTATATTTTCGGGGACAAATCCTCATTCTATAAGGCCCC
Organism: Hanleya hanleyi; assembly: GCA_036873755.1. Classification (NCBI taxonomy): domain Eukaryota; kingdom Metazoa; phylum Mollusca; class Polyplacophora; order Lepidopleurida; family Hanleyidae; genus Hanleya; species Hanleya hanleyi. The sequence goes on from JAVTVY010013538.1 coordinate 53,884, forward strand.
GGATGGTAAACCAAAGGTTGTACAACAGGGAAAACCCCAGATAGAAGGACGCCAATGGTAGATGAGTACCCGGATGGAAATAAACCGTTGGGAAAACCCGGGTGTAGACAAGGACCCAGATGAATGCAAAAAAAAAATCCGATGAGGGATGAGTCAGTACAGGTCTAAACATCATCCACTGGAGTCACGCGAAGACAGTCCCGGATGTAAACAAAAACCCGGAGGAATGGAAATAAACCCATAAGGAATGTGCCAGTACAAGTCTAAACATGATCCAGTCACGTCTGATTCACGCACACCGGAAGTGACGTCATCACTTGCGCACAAGTTCCCATGATGAAGAACAAGTCTAAAAATGTCGTCACGCCCGATTCACGCACACTGGAAGTGATGTCATACATTACGTCACACTTGCGCAGAAAACACCTGCGCATATAAAGCGCATATTGGGCCTATTTTACCTCTGAGTGCACTCTATTCCATGATGCATCAATTCCGTAATACAAATTATATAGGAAGCAAATGGAACCTCATTGACCTCAGAGGTCAAAGGTCACGGAAGGGACTTATGCCCTTTGTATACTACTAACGTCCAAGACAACATACACTACATGTTCGAACAAAAACTTGTTATGAAATCATTCACACATAAGATTTGTTACCCGCTAGTTTGTTATTTTAAGAAATTGAAGACTTTTTATAACCCAGCGTACGTGTCTTTCCATACCTCACACATATAAAAATGGCGGTAACGATTGCTGCATCACCATTGGTCAATTATCTCCGGGTCGGAGATGTATCTCCGGGTCGGAGATAATTATCTCCGGGTCGGAGATAATTATCTCCGGGTCGGAGATAATTATCTCCGGGTCGGAGACGTATCTCGGGGTCAGAGATAATTATCTCCGGGTCGGAGATAATTTCGTGGACGGAAAAATAATTTTCACCCATGTCCTATCTATGCTTCCGTAATTCTAAGATAGTGTTATCCCAAAATAACGAAAATAACATTAGTGATAACAGCTAGGACTTTCACTTTGATTCCGTCACGGTCATATCCAAAGATTATATAACGAAAAGATAGTGCCACGGCACTGTAGCGCTCATCTGGCTATAACTGGAGAAAGTGGCTGCGAGAAATTTTTACTGAAGAACTGCAATAGATGAGTTTCTAACTTGCGTTGTCTCCCCTGAACAAAATGGCAACATAGTCGATTTCACAGGCGGTCAAGCTGCAAATTCATGATTGTAATTGGAGGTTATGGAATAAAGGCAATTATACCAAAATATAATGTGTGATTGTCAGTAAAGCTGTATAAGCAATAACCAGAACCAATTTTTATTATGTGATTGCAGTCGTTCGTCCGTCTGTCCACTTCGTGTCCGGACAGTACATTGGACAGTTTTTAACCTACGATTCCAATATTTTGTGGGTACAGACGAGGCGCCAGTTCCGACCCACCAAAGTGAAATTTTCATCTGTTTCAGAAGGAAATGGTTTGATTGGCATAATCATTATCTTGATCGCCGTACAATTGTCCATATCCTTTATTAATAAACTAACTTAGCTGAGGATGAAATGAACTGGAGGGAAAATAAAATTACATTTCTTAATGAGAGGTGTTAGTTCCGACCCACTGTCGCCAGTTCCGATCCAGCCTCGTTTTGACATTGACATTTAACCCAGATATAAACAAATGTAATCGTCATCATGATAACTTTTCTGCCAAAATAGGGTCCTAACTGGATATTTCGTTTCGAATGTCTTCATCTCATAAGTGAACATTTGAAGTTAAAGCATGCGGGTTGGGGGTGATAGTGATATGGTCGAGCTGATCTATTGGCAAGATATATTGGACACTGAAATAATTCCGATGGCTAATAAGCGTATACTCACTCGAAAATGATGATAAAACAATGGTACTTTTACTTATTTTACCTCTGAACAGCAGATTAAAGAGAAGAAATGCTAATCAGCACTCGAGTTACGATTTTACGTGGTGATCGCTGCGTTCGCAAGACATTTTCAGACCCTGGTACGACCCAGCTTGGCCATCCATGGATGATGGTGGTTCGAAACTGGGTCCTTCAGTTGATGTCAACAATCGGACAGGTAGTCTTTAGGGAGACACTCCAGTTAATAAATTTATGACAGATACATAGTACCATATAATAATTATATGTGAGAAACAAAACATCAAATCTTTGATCGGAAGCGCTTACAGACGACACGGTTTTTGACCAACGGCGAGTCATGGTGTTTGTACTCAGACCGATGTAGTCGTGTGTATGGAGTGGGTGTGCAAAGCTGTCTCCTAACAAAACCAGTGAATGCATAATATAATCTAACCATGATTGAGAGGTTGATCAACTTGCTTGAATGCACCAAATGTTTTATGATTTCGCGTGATCATGATTATGACAAGAAGCAATATTTTGGGAAGTGGGTCGGAACTGACACTGGATCGGAACTGGCGACGTCACTGTATATGCACCAGGGGGAGACATGTAGAGTACGAAATATGTGCGACTGGGTTGTTACGATGGCAATGAGATGTAACAGGACATTTTTCCAATGAAAGTAATCTCTGGTGAGGTATGGCCTAACCAAGACATACGTACCCCCATCTGTCTGCGAAGATGTAAAAGATAGTGCCACGGCACTGTAGGTCATCTGTCTGTAACTGGAGAAAGTAGCTGCGAGAAATTTTTACTAAAGAACCGCAATAGATGAGTTTCTAACTTGTGTTGTCCCCCCTGAACACTATAAAATGATCCATGCAGTTATTTCCTGAGATTTTATGATAAAGTTTCATGGGAAATTCAAGATGCAGCAATATTGGATTTTCGAAATGAACCAAAAAAAGGTATCTTGCACAACTGGACCACAAGGGGAACCTGTGTATCAACATCCATGCAGTAATATCCTAAGAATTTACGATAACAAAATTTCATGGGGAAATCCAAGATGGGACATATTGGATTTTCAATCAGACCATATATGGTATCCTGCACAGCTAGACCCCAAGGGCAACCTCTGTACCAAATTTGAGAAAGATCCATGCAGTAGTTCCTGAGAAATCACGATAACAATGTTTCATCTGGAAATCCAAGATGGCCGCCTGGTGGCCATATTGGATTTTTCAATCAGACTACAAATTGTATCTTGCGCAACTAGACCCCAAAGGGAACCTCTGTACCAAATTTGAGAACGATCCATGCAGTAGTTCCTGAGAAATCGCGATAATGTTTCATCTGGAAATCCAAGATGGCCGCCTGGTGATCATATTGGATTTTCAATCAGACCGCAAATTGTATCTTGCGCAACTAGACCCCAAGGGGAGCCGGTGTATCAAATTTGAGAAAGATCCATGCGGTTCTTCCTGATAAATCACGATACCGAAGTTTC